>VNJS01013593.1:0-14461 GCA_008042575.1 Drosophila watanabei | reverse complement strand
AAATTATTTTATGTGCCTGGACTTATTCAGTTGACCGCTGCTGTATTTTCTGCGGTACTGTTTTTAAAGATAAGGCGTGTGCATTAGCCGTATGCCAATGCAGAATAGCGGAGATAACGGAGGAGGAGGAATTGCCAAAAATCGGAGCGTCGACTTGGAGACGATTATGTTTGCATGTAATTGCAATGTGTATATGTTTATTTGCTCAGGATAGAGCAAGGGAGAGAAAATAAATAAATATACAAATTAAGTCGGCGGTACTGTGCCGTCTGTTGTGAGAATATATTTATTTATATGAGCTGTGGATTGTAATTGTAATAAATTTTAGATTTATGTTTTGTTTTTGTATATTATGCTGTAAATATATGTATTATGGAAAAACAACAACAAATTTGGAAGTAAATTGTTTATTGTAATTATTGTGATTGTAGATCAGTGGAGT
Organism: Drosophila watanabei; assembly: GCA_008042575.1. Taxonomy (NCBI): domain Eukaryota; kingdom Metazoa; phylum Arthropoda; class Insecta; order Diptera; family Drosophilidae; genus Drosophila; species Drosophila watanabei. The sequence continues at coordinate 14,019 of VNJS01013593.1, read as the reverse complement.
GGACTGTATGTATGTATGAAAGGGTAAATAAATGCAAGCGGAACACAGTGAACGAAAAGGAATTGGAAACTTTTCGAAATAGGAATATTCACTGTGGCTTTGGTATTTATTTATACACACTTGGATTTAGGAACTATATTTATTTATGCAATTTTGTAGGCTTGGAGAAAATATGTAAATATATATTTTTAAGCCAAATGTACATAAATGTTGACAGCGATTGTAGAATTGTGGAGTGGACTGTATTGGATATGTGGATGTGGATAAGGGTAAATAAATGCAAGCGATGGAACACAATATACCAAGAGGAATTCGGAAGTAAATGTTTCACTGTGGCTTTTGCATTTATTTGAACACACACTTTTTGATTTTTGAATTGGAAGTTATTATGCTGCCGTGGTGTCGGATTAATCGGACTTAGATTTTAGACAATAATCATACAGAGAAGTTTAACGAATTGAGTTTCGCTAAACCTAACCGTATGACCGGCAGCAATAATATAATTCGAACTTATCTTGTGCGGTGTTAAAGCCACCGGTACTGCTGGAGTAGAAATATCCGGCTCTGATGGACCAATGTTTGGAGGGGGGCGGCTTTAACCTAAGGGTGCACTCGATAATAAAAACACGTAGGACTTGTTCGGGGTTTTGCGCGACGTGCGTCTTGGGTGTTTATTGGACAAAGTAGAAATTGGTACTGATTACAAATAGACTTAAAAATATCATCGGGGAGCGGATTGGAAGCTCATCGAAGAGAGAGGGAGAGAGAACAAACGGGACATTGTGAGGCTGCAAGCGGAGTCACACTGCCTCTCGAAAATAAGCGCCTTTTGGCGTGAACACGCGAAGTGAATGAACTAATAGAAAACTATAAGCCTGTTAAAACAAAGTCAACCAATGTTACAATGCGTATCGTTTTAAAGGACGACACCCCTGTGCACTTGCGACCGCGTAGATTCGCATTTTCCGAGAGATGCATCATTGATGATCAAGTCGAGCAGTGGCTTTAAAGACGGTATCGTTGAACATTCCGAATCCGAGTACAGCAGTCCGGTCGTTCTTGTAAAAAAACTCGATAATTCGTCACGCCTATGTATAGACTACAGAAGGATAAATAAAGTAATAGTACGAGATCTATTTCCCCTGCCCTTGATTGAAGACCAATTAGACCGCCTTCAAGATGCACAAATATTTAGCACGCTAGACCTTAAAAACGGATTTTTCCACGTGAGCGTCGAAGAGGATAGTCGCAAATTTACATCCTTTGTAACCCACAATGGCCAGTACCAGTTCCTAAAAGTTCCATTTGGCCTCACGAACTCTCCAGGCGTATTTCAAAGGCACGTTTACGCCATCTTTCGGGACTTGACTCGTTCTGGTATTGCAATCCCATATGTCGACGATTTTATAATTCCTGCTGCAAATGAAGAACAAGCCGTATCGAATCTTAAAATTGTTATTCGACGATGCGAAGAATTTGGGTTGGTGATCAATCTTAAGAAATGCTGTTTTCTGAAGAAAAAAATTGAGTTTTTGGGACACGTGATTGAGAACCAAAAGATTACTATCTCTGAAAAAAAAACCAAGGCTGTGACGAAATTCCCTGTTCCGATAAACCAGAAGCAATTGCAGAGCTTTCTAGGCCTATTTGGATACTTTCGGAAGTTTATTCTTGATTTTTCAATCATCGCAAAGCCTCTGACTGATCTTTTGAAGCACGACGCCAAGTTTGTTTTTACTGAAAGGGAAAAAGCTGCTTTTGATATGCTCAAAAATTTGATTACGCAGAAGCCGGTGCTTAAGATTTTCCATCCACAACACGAAACAGAGCTGCATACAGATGCGTCTATTGATGGTTTCGGAGTTCAGTTCTACTTCAAAAATCCCCAAACGATAGTCTTATTCACCCAGTTTACTATATGAGTAAGAAAACTACAGACGCCGAACGAAAGTTTTCCAGTTACGAGCTAGAGATCTTAGGAGTGGTTGAAGCTCTTCAAAAATTTAGAGTTTATCTCCTAGGTATGCGATTCAAGTTAGTTAGCGATTGTAATGCATTTACTAAGACGATGGAAAAGAGAGAAGTGTGCACCAGGGTCGCTCGCTGGATTCTCGCATTGCCATGCTGACGCCTTAAGCAGATACCCTGTAATGATGATTTCCGACGAAACCTTACACAGCCAATTAAAATACATTCAGTCGCAGGACGAAGAGTTGAAAGCTATTATTGATATACTGGATGAGAAACCGAGTCACAACAATTTCTTTATGAATTCTGGTCTCCTTTACAAGCTAGTGGACGACGATGAGCTGATATTATTCGGCAAGCACATGAAAAGGGACATTTTTCCGTAAAGAAAACAAAAGAAATCATCGCCAAAGAGTACTTTATTCCAAAACTTGAAGAAAAAATACAACGACAGATCAGATGTTGCATTCCGTGCATCGTTTCTAACCGCAAGCTTGGGAAAAAGGAAGGAGAATTGCATCCTTTGCCGAAAGAAGCAGAGCCACTTCAAACGTTTCACATCGACTTCTTAGGACCGCTCGAATCAACTCATAAAGCGTATAAACACATTCTTGCTGTTATCGATGGATTTACCAAATTCTGCTGGCTGTATCCAATGAAAACTACATCTACAAAGGACGTCATCGCTAGACTGGAGGCTCAAAACGCAATTTTTGGAAACCCTGCCCAAATCATCTCTGAAGGTGAAGCCGAAAGATACGTATGACATTTACAAAGATACTGTATCTGCCGATGGACCAAGATGTACTACTACCTGTGCCGAGTATATGAAGCCGTGGGCTTATCTAAGCGTTGAAGACGACGACATCAATGCATTCGGGACGAATGTTTAGAAGGATGGTCGAGTTGTGGGAATGGGTCTGGCATCTCCGTTCTACCTAACCCACCACATGCCAGAAGAAGGGAACGCGTGAGGTGAAAATCGAAGAGTTCACAGCGAGAGACGACGACGAAGAGACGTGCGAACTTACGACGACAAAACAAAGATAAAACGACGGTTAATAAATAACTAAGACGCGATTAAAACTATTACAAACTATTCCAAAATACGTGTAAACGATTGACTTTATACTAAACTAAGCAATCTACTATAAAATATCATTAAATACTATAATAAAACTTAAAAACTTGTGGGACTTCTTATTTAAAAGGAAACCAATCCCACATTTTTATATTTTTATATATATCTCCGTTATCTAAAATATATATACATCGGTCTACTTCTAAATTGTGAAATCCAAAATCTTTTAGTACCTTTTCGTCTCTTAAATTCCCATTTAAAAATGCGGTTTTTACATCCATATGATTGATCAGTAAATTATATTGATTCGAAAAAGCTTAAAAGAACCTAAAACTAGAAGTTCATGCAACTGGTGCGAAAGTCTCAGCATAATCAATCATATATTCTTGAGTTTTTACTATTATTTTATTTTAGTAAATTGCCGTTTTCATCTTGTTTTATACTAAAAACCCACTTGCAGTCAACTATGTTTTTATCATTAGATCTTTGCACTAAGCATTAGATCTTTGCACTAACCTTTTACGCCACAAGAGATGTTCTGCATTATTTGTTGTTTTTGAATTATATGCTTTACAATTTAAATTAAATTTTACAATCGGTTTTACAATTGTCTCTCAATACTCTGATACCATCCGGATTAAACTCAACGGACATCCCAGCATCTAGCATTTTTTTACGGGAAAGTAAATTGTGCGGTATTTCCTTGCAATACAGCACATTTTGCAATGCAATGTTATATCCGGAACTGTTAAGGTTAACAAGTCCCTTCGCAGTAGCATACACAAATTCTCCACTTTTTGATATGGCTGCTTTGCTGCTGCTATCTGTGCCTGTCTCTCTCTGATATTATTTTTAGCAAGACCCTTCTGCTTTCCTGCCTGCGTTTTCAAGAAGAAGCAGTCTTTCTTTACATGGCCTAATTTTCCACAATGAGAACATTTTAGCTCCATCTTTTGCCAACTGCACTCTTCCGTTGTCTGCAAGCAAGTAACTTTTGCATTCTCAACACAATCGATGTTCTGTTAAACATCGATGTATCTCTTATACTGGTTTTTCACACAGTCTATCCAAAGACGGTACCGTGCAGTACCAATTCTCATCTATTGGCTAAATTTATCGACAATTTATCAACAGCCGACGTCGATTTCGACCAAGCCGACGCTCTCGACTCTCTCGTGCTCTCATTTTATCTCATTTTACAAAAAAGGTTAATTAAAAGATGATGAAATATTGTTGATGAAAAGATTATGAAAAAATTGTCAAAATTAATCAATCTTTTATCAACAAAGAACTGCGTTTAGGTAGTCCCTCTCGCTCGCACTCTCCCTCTCCGAAAATATTCTTTGGGATCGTGTAAAGCAAAACCAACAATAAGAGAAACTGTTGTTCTTGGTCAGTGTTCCTTTTGTTCCTTCTGAGAAGCGCGTGTCTTATTTCGCGTTTGTCAATTGAGTTTTAGTAAGTGAAAAATTTCGAAGCAGAATCAAATTTAAAAGGAGAATCAAGTTTAAATAACAATAAGTATTAAAATAATGGACAGTGAATTCGTTTTTATCAGTATAAAATAACAAAAACTAAATGATAATAAATAAAACTGTTTGGCAGGACACGCGCACAAAATATAATCAAAATGAAGTAGAAATAGGCATTTTTTATTTTAAAAGAGAAATTCAAGGCACTTTGGGGAAGAATATACCGAAAAACGAGACATGTTTATAGGACAAACAATTTCAAACTAGGCCTTCATTATTCAAATTTTTCCGGGCCATCTTTGTTTACATTTTCATAGTGAATGGTATCGAGTAAAAGAAGAATTTAAAGTTGCACCGAAAAATCATCGCTTTAATATCGGCAATAGAAGCCGGTTAAATTTGGATGTACAATGGATGGAGAACAAAATGAGAATTTCGGAACGGCAAACACCTTAATGCCGGTTAGTCCAACGGATGGTGGAAGGTGGATGGATATCTGTGAGAAGACCCCATAAAAATTCGGAAAACATTGCTAAAAAATATCAATGTTCGATGCATCGATGTTTTCAGCATCACTTCAGTAACTTATTTTTGTTTCACCACTAATTGTTTTTTGTGATGTCGTTGCATTCCAAGAAATGTTTGGATTAGATTGATATTAGAAGACATGGAAGTGTATGATTACCCCTCTGGTAAGATTTCTTTTTGCATTAAGGATTGTATATTAATGTAGCATTGTAAGTTTTTATTTGGGAGTTTTACTTACAACTGGTGACATATAATTATACACACACACTTAAATACACACATACGTAAATACACACATCCATAAATACACACACACATACGTACGTTACATACGTTAATAATAGTGTTTTCTGAGTGCCCGTCTATACCAAAATTCCATTCAGGGCCGATTACTCGTGGCATGTTTGGGGGGAAATCTGTTTTGAAAACCAAGTAATTGTCAGCAGCGTTAGAATACCCTTTTTTTTTATATATAAATTATGAATATTTATGATTATTAGGGGTTTCCCTATATAACTGAATTACTGAAAATATCGGCAATTAAAATAATAGGTTCCCATACAAACAGCTTATATGATACTTTCAGTAATTTAACACCTCCTAGGTCGCAGAAAAAATCAACAATTACTGAAAATCAAGTATGGCAAACAAATACCCTCTTGTAAGCTATGGATATAGTTTTATTCTACAACTGGCATGCGCCACACGTTCTGCAAGGAATACTGGACCATCTACTGTGAGACGCAGATCTTCCCGGACCCAGGTGTGCAATATTCGGGTGTCGGAGGATCTGGTGCTGACGCAGGTCACCTCACCGGGAATACGTGATAAATACCAAAAGTTCGCCTTCAAGGATTACGTGAAATCCACCCTGATTTGCGCTTTTGCCCCTGGACCCAGCCACCAAATCATAGTGCAATGGTCGACACAGGCTTTGCCTTTAATCATAATCTTCAACTTCTTCAAATTGTTAAGCCTCTCTAAGCAATCCAAAGCATTGTTCTTGCTTTGCACTTTTCTCGATTTTTTAAAGCTGTTCAACGTCTACCTTTTTGGATCGATCCCTATTCGTCTAAAAATATCGGCTAAATAACGCCGATATTTTCAGTAATTCATTCGTATAGGGAATCTTCTGCATATTAAATAATTTTAAACTCTTTTAATCGTATGGTATATGGAAAAGTATTGAACATTTTCCTTAGGGGAAGCCAAAATACTCATGTGTGATTTGCTGCCCTATGTGGTTTAAATTACAATTACAATTACAATGTGGTAGTTCTTAATGGAGGATATATGTATGTACATGTAAGCGGGGCCGAAATTTAACCATATTTCATAATTAATTTTGTATAAGAAATAATCAAGAAATCATCGTGAAACATTGGGTATACATAGGTAAAGATAATATTGTAGATGATAAAAATATTAGATAAAACAAAAATTTTTCAATAAATCATGGATTTTCAAAATATCTTGGACCTTTAAAAAAAAAAATTTTTTTTTGTTTTTCCTGTTATTTATTAACCATAATTGTATCTTTTTATTTATTTTGCCATTTATGATTGGTATTAACCAACTTTTGATGCCTGAATACTCCGAAATCTAGCCAAGACCAAGAATCCTTTCCTTGTATTAATAGTCTACGAAGCTTTGAAATCCTAAAATTGCATCTTTTTGCGTAATTTACCCATTTAAATTGCAGAAATATTATATATTTCGACAAAAACTATAATTTAAAAAGAAAAATCGCACTGAAACAAAATAATAACGGTAGGTACAAGACGAAACTGTAACGTACAGTGAGGGAATATTACAAATATGCTACATAAGATTTTTTTTGTCAAATATCGTTAAATTTATTTTTACTGAGTAAGACCCAAAGAGATGAAATATGTTTTGGGAGTTTCTGGGGGATTTAAACCAAAAATTGTTTATATCGATTTGTCAAACCTTGTGATTGGGCATTTTGTATCAAATGAGCGTTATGGATTCATCTATTACTCTTATAATTCGAGTCCAAACCTTACACAATTGGTTATTATTAATAAATTTTAATATTCTGAAGCTCATTAGTAGTAAATTCGGATTTTATTATTCATTGACCATTTTTAAGAATTAATGTTCGGCTTGAGTAGCTACTAAGCAGATTTGAGGTGGAATTTGCAGGTCTACTACTATTTTTATAGTGTTTTGTTGAAATATTTTTATTTTTAACCGTAGTATTATTGAAATACATAGTATTTATGATATTTGGACGGGTCTAAAAGAAAAAAATATTAAACAATTAGCTTTTAAAGCTTCTAAAGGAATATATACAGTGTCAGTATATTTGACTTAGTCCTGGCCAGGTTTGGGTGTTTTCTGGCATCAAAAGTTGGCTTACACCAATCATAAATGGTAAAAAAAAAAAAGTACACCATATTGGTTGATAAATAACAGAAAAAACAAAAAATTTGCATGCAAGTTTAAAATTCTAATTTTTTCATAAAATTTTTTTTTCTTATTGAAAAGAAGCAAGGTATTTTGTAAATCCCTATGATTTTTTGAAGAATGATATTTCTAGAAGATATTAAGCATTTTACTGGTTAAAAAAATCTGCTGTTTTACTTTTTATCGATGCAAATGCACCGAGCATATTATTTTTCTAATTAGCTGTCAACGGCTGTATACGTTTACTAATAAGAAGAAAAGAAAATAGAAGATTAGTTGATACGTTTCGAGTTCTAGGCTAAGAAGAATTTTTGTATCAATTGTTCAAGCCAAAAACGTGCTTATTTTCAAGAGGCAGTGTGAACCCGCTGCTGGCCTCGAAATGTCCTGTACGTTTTTTCCCCCTCTGCGAACCTCCAAAGAGCTTCCAAACCGCTCTCCCAAGCTAGGCTTAAGTTATTTTGTAATCATTACCATGTTCTACTTCTTTAAATAAACATCCAAGACGCACGTCGCTCAAAACCCTGAACAAATCCTACGTCATTTTCTTACCAATTGTCCTACAGGTTAAAGCCGCTCCCTTCAAACATTGGTCCATCAGAGCCGGATTTTCCTATCTCAAGCAAATCCGGTGGCCTTAACACACAAGATAAGTAATCATTTCGTTGTTGCTGCCGGTTATACAGTTAGGTTTACGAAACTCAATTCGTCAAACTTATCCGAATGATTTTTTGTCTAAAATCCTAGTCCAATTGATCCGACACTACGGCAGCTTCCAAGTCCGAATAATTTGTCCAAGTTCCGAAAACCCAGAAGTATATGCTTAAATATATGCCATAAGCCACAGTAAAACATCTAGTTTTCAATTCCCTTTCGTTCACTGTGTTTCGCTTGCATTTATTTACACTTTCATATACCAAATACAGTCCACTCCACGTACATTCGCCCCAAAAATATATTTTTAATAAATATATTCATTAACTCGCCGTTTCTCTATTCTGAGCTGAGCCACATCCGAGTATGCGCATATATACATATATATATACGCAACATTTACATATATATTTTCCTTATAAAAATCAATTACATACATATTCGTCGGTGCACCGATATTTGGAAATTTTTTCCGCCTCTCGCTATCTCCGCTATTCTATATTGGCAAACGGCAAATCCACAAACATATCCACCCACACGCATTGTCGCCGTAATCAGTACCGGGACAAATACAGCACCGGTCAACAAGATAAGTCCACAAACATAAAATAATTTTTAGTTATTTTTGCCAAAATATTTCAACAAACTAATTTAGTTTAAAAATTTCATGCGCATCCATATCCGAATTAGTGAGATACCGTATATGTTTTGCTACTATCCAAATATTACTATTACAAATATTACTACAGGCCCATACCCCATATGTACAATATTCACCCCACCTACTAAACGCTCGGCTCAAATGGCTCTGAACGATTCTGGCAACAAAAAACTAATTACAAAAAAAAAAAAAAAAAAAAAAAATTATTTATGCCAAAATATTTCAACAAACTAATTTAGTTAATAAATTTCATGCGCATCATATCCGCATTAGTGAGACACTGTATATGTTTTGCTACTATCCAAATATTACTCATTTAGTCCGTGGTTTTCCGCAAATAAGCAGCAAAGTTAAAAAATAAAATTGTGCTCATTGATATTACGATTCCGATTGGTTCCTAAATTCCAAAGCCAGGTGCAATAATTATAAATCAGGCCTGCTCCGGTTCTCGAAATTGGTTTTCGATTTCGATTTGGCCAAAAGCTTTCGATTTCGATTTTAGCTGCTCCGGTTCTCGAGTACTTTTTGATATCGTTCTGTTATCGGAATGTTTAATATTTTTTGTTGCTTAAAAAGCTGGCGTTGTTGGTTTAAATTGTTGGCAGAATGCTAAAAATTGTTTAAGCTGTTAAATTATTTGTCTTAGGAGCCAAATAAGGTCGGCAATTGCTTATTTAATTCATTTATTTACATGAAGAGGCTGGCAGCTTGCATGCAGTTTCATTTCCAGTGGTCTCAATTAAATTTAAACAGCTCTTTTATCATTAACTTTATAAAATTAGCTAGATTTATTAAATAAAACATTATTGAACCTTCATTGTATATTATTTTTGCAAAGGTTTGCATTTAATAAGAATTTTAGCTGAGTGTTTCTTAACGACTTGTTCCGCCAACTGTCTGGCAACCTTAGCAACCAAATCGAAATGCCTTGTCGACGGCAAAATTTATGTTGTCAAATCTGAGGTGGGGTCAGAAATAAATTTTTTATAAAATAACTACGTGCCAGAATGATCTTGTGGTGATGTGGAATAAACATCAATAGACCACTGAGTATACTATTTTTTTCCCTTAGCAAATAACATCTGATTTTATAAGAAAAAAGGCATTTACTTTTCATTTCGGCCAGATAAAGGTGCCCGTTTTGCAAATCGAAACCGGCTTACGATTTCGAGAACCGAAGCACCAATTTCCGTTTTCAAAATCGAAATCGCAAGAGCTTTTCGATTTCGAGAACCGGAGCAGGCCTGAATAATTAGAAATATATATACCCATATATACCCCGAAAAAATATATATATCGCCAATATGAGTTTATCCGTCTTAAATAAATTGATTTTGACTACTGAACGCCTGGGTCACTTCGAGCCAAAATCCTGCAATCCAGCAGCACTCAGTACGTCTCAGTATACATATAAAGTTCATCTCGACCAGGTCCGAACGCTATGGGGTAAGGTCAAGAAAGAGTAGGAAACATGTTTAGAGCTTATTTCAGTTGGATTCGAGGGCCCGTCGGACACCTTGCCTGCTCTTCAGGCAAAATTTGACTATGCTTATTTTATTTACGAAAGGTGTTCCCAACTCATAAAAGAGATCGAAACGATCTCTGCTAAAGGAGCTTCTATCCAACCTATTTCGCTCCAAACGATTCGGAAGTTTTTTCGGGCGATTACCTTCGCTGGCCGACTTTCCCAGACCTTTTCACAGCGGTCTATATAGACAATCCTGCGATGACTCCTGTCGAAAATCTGTTCTATCTAAATGCCAAGACTAGTGGTGAAACTCATTTCATGGTTTCCTCTTCACCACTCACCAACGATGGATTCGATGGTTTCAACTGAAAAAGTTACTGAGCATGCAGTCAATCGTTCGTGAATCTTCGGCAGCCTTAAAAGAGCTTTAAAAAACAATTTAAAATTGCCTCAAATCTTGGAATCTATCAGGCCTTTCTACTGAAAACTGGGATTGTCTCCTTGTTTATCTGTGCTTCACGAAGCTTCCAAAGCTTACGCGCTCTCATTATGGGAGCAATCCATTCCAAATAAGACCGAAAATCTTACGTGGTTAAAACTTGATTCCTTTCTTACTGAGCGCAATAGAACTCTAGAGACCGTCCAAACAGAATAAATCCATCGTGGTACCGTGAGTACTAAAATCCTTTAGTACGCGGATTGTTCCCATATCCAGAAGATGATTTCTCCAGATGACGATAGAATACCGCGTATATCCAAGGAAAAAGGTTGTGCTTAAATTGCTTTACAAGCGGACATCCAATCCGTAAATGCACAAGCGCCCACAGCTGTTCCACTTGCTACGGTCGGCATCACACTTTGTTGCATCCAAGCAACTCTGCCCCCAGTGTTCCAATTCCTCTTGATACCTTAACACAAAGTTCTCCACCTATCCAAAGGATTTCCTCGTTCTCCACGCGAGTGACGACTGAGCCCAATTCCTCCAATTATTGGGTTCCATATGACGACCGCAAAAGCAGACGTTCCCGAGGTATTTTATCCTACCCATGCCGAGTCTGCCCAGGAAACCATCCTCTTCGGAAGTGCCACCGTTTTCTTAGGCTTAGCGCTGAGAAACGGCTCCAGGCAGCCATCGAAAAGAAACACTGCGTCAATTGTCTGGCCCAGCACCATTTCCAAGGATCGTGCCGCAGTGAAGACCGATGCCAGAAGTGTGGACAGGATCACCACACTCTTCTCTTCTTTCCAGAGTTAAGGCCTCCAGATATTTTTTGCTGCGCAAGGGGGGGGGGGGGGAATGTTCACGCCAAAAATGCGCTTGTTTTCAAGAGTAGTGCATGTCCCGTACCAACTACAACTCCTTTCAATAAACACCAAAGATGCACGTCGCGCAAAACCCCGAAAAAGTTCTAGGTGTTTTTATTATCGAGTGCAACCTCAGGTTTAAGCCGCCCCCCTCCAGACAAAATAAATGTAATACAATTTCTGCTGGCATAATCGCATAGATTTTCTTTCGGTAAAATTGAAAATTGAGACTTTTTTGTTTTTTTTTTTTTTTTTCATATAACTGATTTACAATATTTTGCTCTATATAAACCAATATCATTTATATGTTTTTAGTATATAGCTTAACAGTGGTTAGTGCTTTCGCGCATCGACTCGGGTTAGAAGTTTAAAATTAAAGGCAACTTAGGCATTGGCATAAATGCAGCCCTTGTTGCGTTACTTTGCTCGTTGCCAAAATTTTTTATCCAATTTTTTAATATTTCGCTCATGCACTTCCTTCTCCTGCGAGGTCGTTGCAATGTTCCTGTAGTCCTTTAGTAGTCGTCTTTGTTGCAGGAGTTTTACCCTTTTTCCACTTCTTTTTTCGTTTGTGGATAGGTTTGCTGGACTCTTGTCGTGCCCTGTACTTAGCTATTGTGGGGGGGCGAGTCCATCGTTGGGACACAACTCTAGGGCCTATTGTAGGCTTGGAGCGTCCCTTTCCTCAACAGGAGCAGGTGCTTCCCACGTTGGTACAAAGGGCGGACTGCCTTCCGCACTTATATGCCTCCTGCGTTGGTGCAGCCGGCGGTTTTGCCATGCCTTCCACACTTTGCTCTCTGCTGCTGTTCGCTCATCTTTGTCTGGCTCAGATAAACTTTTCCTTTGATAAGCATTTTCCTTGATCAGTTTTCTCTCAACTGTTTCCACATAATATTGTTTTTGCAAATCAGTTCTCAGTTTTCAGTTTTCTCTCAACGGTTTTCATATAATATTGTTTTTGGAGATCACTCGATGTTGCACAACTTTTGCTTTCGCTCAAGCTTTTTTTGTTTGTTTGTTTTTTTAATTGTTTACATTTTTTTGTTTTGTTTTAGTTTTAAATATTTCAATATTTTAATATTTTAGGAATACTGTCACGGTCGCCATGTAATATTCGCGTTTCCTTCGATGAATAAAATGTATATATATATTTTATATATAATTAAAGTTACAAAATGTAAGACGGCAGAGCGAGAGTTATGCATGCACATATGTATATAAACGGTCAGTATGGGAACCATGCTGACTCGGCCCTAAACGATGAATGCAATGAATGCATATCATATTACGTTTGCACTTGAAAAGTGTGTGGGCACTTGGCACGCTGTCGCTGAGTGACAAAGGCAAATACCCTATGTATATTATTGGCATAACAACAAAGTGTTGTGATTTCGGCTAACCGAGTGTTGCCGCTCAATATTGTTGCTGAGTGATAAGAATTCATATGTGAATACACTACAGTAAAACTTCTAAATATAATAATCATCTTTGTATGGATAGATAACAGAGGTCTACAAATATAGGGGTCATGCGAGTTGTTGGAAAGCAGGGGGTCATTTCAAATGTAATTTAGGGCGTAGAATCCGAATCCGTCGTCAGAATTTCCCCATCACGTCAGAATTTTACGCCCCAAAATAAATTAAAATGGACACCCAGCTTTCCAAAAGCTAAACCATGTTGACCAGTGTTACCCAACTAGGATTCACACGATGTTATCTTTTTTGTTCCAAGTGGATTCTAAGTGGTTGATTTAACATAAACATTTTCCCAAAAATATAATTTACGGTCCCAGAAATAAACAAATAAAAGGGTTAACACACAACGTTTACTCTGAATAGCACACAGATCCCGAAAGCCAACGAAGTAACGTATCTCTTTGTCCACCTCGACAGACTTCTAACGTGGCGTAGACATATCAAATGCAAGAAACTACATAAAAAACTAAAAGCCAGCAGGCTCCTCTAGATTATAGGCTCACTATCGCCCATGTGGCTGACATCCTATAAATGCTGGATGTCTTAAGTCTTTTTCTTTTCACTTTCATTCATATTTTTTTTCCTAATACCATATGAGCAAATAACACGACTACTTCAATAGTAGTTTAAAAACTGAACCTCTTTTGAATCTATGGAGCTATATGCTTAACATGGATGCTTTTATAGATTTATCTTATATCTACGTGTTCATGTGTGAACATAAAGTAAATGGTATTTTTTGACTCAAAAAACGAACACTTGCATGCAACTGAGATGCAAGATACAGTCGGTGGCTGTCGCTGCATACAAGGAAGCGGCTGTACCTAGAGCGCTCTCTTACTGGCTTTTGAACAAAATTTAAAAGATCATGAAGCTAGTTCACCAGCCAGCAGGAAATAAACGTAATTGTAATCCTCATACAACAACCCTATATGGGTAGACAAATAAGGGATCGACGAATTCGACAATAAAAA
>VNJS01013592.1:0-10266 GCA_008042575.1 Drosophila watanabei | reverse complement strand
CGATAAGCAACACAGTAACCTATATTACTCTTTCACACTATATTCTGTACACATCAGCATATTTGTTAACTACCTTTTAAGCTATAAATACCGTTATGTTTTTACCAATAAGGTCAGTAATCGTCTGCACCTCAAAGGCATTGTACTCAACAAACCTCAACCGCAGTCCACTTAGTTCAAGTGCTAGTTGCGACAACTCAAAGGCAATTAGTTTATGCACTATTTTGCCAGGCATCTAAGCCTCCTCACACATACACAAACATTATTATTATATTTATTTGTGGGGGGCCGGCAGTTTTAAAAAATATCCACATGAACATTCGTCTATTCTCTTCAAAGTGAACGGTCGTGTTTTTTTTCTTGCGCTCTCGTTTTGTGATAAATTTGTGATAAAAACCATCGGGGTTTTATTTTAATTGTCTATCTTGTGCCTAATAAAGTTCCCGTTCACTTCGTGTGTGCTTTTGTGTTTTCTATTCTTAATCTATTTTTAATTTCACAATTTAGTTTGTGCCGCTAGCGTTTGTTTTTGCATTTTTTCTGAATTTCCTTTTGTGCCTTCTTCGTTCAGCCGTTGTTTGCGCCGTCGCGACAGCTAACCGATTTTAAGCTTGCTGACTCCTACGCTCTCTTGCTCTCCCGCTCTCCCGCTCTCTCTGTGCAGTTGCAGTTCTTATCTTATTTCTCGCCCTTACTCTCTTTACGTAAAAGGTACAGTGGTTAGCCCCTATAGTGACTTCTGGAATTGTCTGCTTCGTTAAAGCCTGCACTAAGGTAATTTCCCAAGTCGATGTCTCCATCGGCTGCTGGTTGTGCGAAAACAGAGTGCACGCCAAGTGCATTGAGGCTAGTGCTCGGACACTAGATGATGTTAAAGCCGGTAAAGGCTTCCGCTACTGCTGTGTGGCCTGCCGCGAAGTTGAAAGGGAAATTAAGTCCTTTATGCGGCAAACCAGGGGCAGTTTAAAGTTTTAAATTATCGAGTTTTCGTAAAACTCATGATATGCTCATAGCGCTAGATAGTCAATTTAATAGCCCTAAGCTATTAAATAAATCTCCGAAGCGCATAAAAATCTGCAACTGGCGGTGCCTCAAAAGCAGCCTTCCCCGAAACTGCCCTCGACCTCAGGATTATCCTCAAGAACCCTGAGATCGAGTACAAAAAAAGATTCGGTATCCATCCCGCCGTCTATATCTGATTTGTCCTCTGGGGGTTCTGAAATAGCGACCCCTCAGATCCCCGTTAATATATCCCCCCAGGGTATCAGGCCTGGACTAATGGCCGATGCCGGCAATGCAGCTGCTCAGTCTGCCTTGCCGAATGCCCTTATAGTAGTTCCACCCACGAAACAGATATTCGTTTCGCGGCTCTCCCCTGATCAGACATCGGATGATATAAGTGTCTTTTTTTAAGGCAAAACCGGAGCCGAAAAAATTAAGATTAAAGTGGAAATTTAAAATTTTAAAATTTTAAAATTTAAATATAAATTTTCTTATGCTAGGGACATTTCATCTTTAAAAAAAAAATTTCCTTAACTTATCTTCGAAGTTTTTCCAGCTGTGTTCACGGTTTACCGGCTAGATCGGCCTGTCAGACGTGGGGTAGGTGTCCTTATAGCGGTTGACTCCACTCTCACGTCAGAATTAATTACTTTTGAGGAATGCAACGATGTTGAATTCCTCTGTGTAAAGCTATCAATTATCGGTAGATTTATTTATATTACTTGTTCTTACATTCCTCCCTTGTCAGAACTTCCTATATATTGGAACCATCTTTTCGCTATCCAGTTGGTTTCCAATAAACTTATGGATAGGGACCATTTAGTTGTGCTAGGTAATTTTAATATCCCTGGGGCTATTTGGTCCTTAAACAATTCCACAAATACAATCCTAACATTAACGCAACATGACTTTATTGATGGCTTGTTTGAAATTTTGCTGTCCCAAGTTAACCATGTTCGAAATTCTTTAGAGCGCTTGCTTGATCTTTTTTTTTTTTTTGTCTTTGATCCGGCGAGAGTTAGTTTGGCTAGGGTGGCACTCCTCACGCAACCCAAAGATCCTTATCATCCTACTTTCGATGTGACTCTCGATATTGGGACTGATGTACAGAGTATTTCTGTCCGACCAGTCACAAAAGTTCTCTCCTTTTGCAAGGCGGACTTTGAAAGGCTGAATAATTTAGTTTCTGAATTTAATTGGTAAGATCTATACATGTGCACTGACATGGCGGATGCTATGGACATTTTTTACAATGCCATGAATTAATTTTTTACTACATGTGTTCCGTTAAACTATCCATCTATCTCGAATAGGCCTCCTTGGTTTACTAAAGAGTTGTGTCGCCTTAAGAATATAAAATCTAGGCTGTATGCTAAATTTAGACGCACCTGCTCTCCTGCTGCACTTTCTGCCAATTTAACAGCTCGGACGGACTTCACCGTTTTGAACGCGCAGTGTTATAAAAACTATTTGACTCGCTGCAGGGCTCAGTTCTCACACTAAACGTAAGCCACAGAATCATCCTTCCTCTCTTTCATTTGAAAATACGACCGCAAATAAGGATCAGACAATAGCCGATCTATTTGCGCAGTTTTTTCAAACAACATATTCAAATTTCACGGATTCAAATCAAATATATTCCTACAGCATGCCCAAGTCGAACCTTATTTTTAGTCCTAGTTTGAAAAAAAGCTCTCTTTTTAATGATCTTCATCGCGTAAAGCCTGTTTATTTACCAGGTTCCAGATGAATACCTGGTTGTGTGCTTAGGTATTGTACCGAAGCCCTGTGCAAGCCCCTTCTTAAGTTGTTTACCCTATCCTTAGAAACTTCCCACTTTCCCCATATTAGGAAGGAATCATTAATAATTCCTCTCCACAAAAAAGGTAGCAAATCGGGAGCCAATAACTACAGAGGAATCTCTAAGTTGTCGGCTATCCCGAAACTTTTCGAAAATGTCATTACTCCACATTTGCAGCACCTTTTTCGATCAGTAATTTCTCCATGTCAACGTGAATTTATAAAGCGAGGATCAACAACAACAAACCTTTTGGAGCTTACTTCTTTCCTTATAAAGGGCTTCTATAATAATCTTCAGACAGATGTAATTTATACTGATTTAAGTAAAGCATTTGACTCTGTTAACCATTCACTTCTTGTTAGGAAACTTGACTTAATGGGATTTCCGGATGATCTTCTTAGATGGATCTCAAGTTATCTGATTGGCAGGACGCAAAAGGTCCTCTTTAGAAACAGCTTGTCTAATGTTCTCCGGTGATTTACAAACAGATCTTCATAATTTTCAAACATGGTGCCGGCTAAACTTATTAAGCTTAAACGGCTCTAAATGCAAGCTAGTGACATTCTCTCGTGTCTTTCCGTAGCTTGCTCTTTAGAAAGAATTCATCTAGTTTATGATTTGGGCGTTCGCCTAGACCCCAAACTCGACTTTATTGAACACATTTCGTGCATTGTGAATTAAGCCAGGGGTTTGCTTGGATTTATAAAACGGTGGTCGAAAGAATTCAATGACCCCTACGTTACTTAAACATTATATACCTCGTTAGTTCGTCCTATCTTAGAATATGGATCTTGCGTATGGAATCCTCAGTATGGAGTCCACAGTAATCGCATCGAATCTGTTGAAAAGAATTTTGTACTTTTCGCTCTACGCGGTTTAAATTGGGATGCAGACCGTAGATAACCGTCATATTCTAGTAGACTCCTTCTAATTAACTTACCTTCCTTAGCCAATCGCAGAACTATGTTAGGCATTACCTTTATTTTCAATCTTATTCGTGGTGACGTAGGTAGTGCTGACTTGTTAGGTCAGCTGAATTTTCATGTTCCGAGTAGAAACACTAGATCCTATTTGCCATTAGTCGTGCGCCAATGTAAAACTTCGTTTGAATTGCACGAACCCTTTAGAGTCTTATGTGCAAATTATAACGATTTGTACACAATAACATCTAACGTAGATAGCCTTCCTAGACTAAAAACCTTAATCTTAACCCACTTAGTCGGTATGCAAACAAACAACCAGGCGGCACGCCAGTAGTTATTTTCCTCGTATTCTATTCTATTTTTTCCATCGCGCCTACTAACATCTTACACAAACAGGCACGTGCTTGGTGTCGATGGGCCACTTGAGAGTACTGACCGTAGTGCATCAACGTTCAGAATTTCACTTTTTAATTTGTATGTTGCCTTTTTTATTTAAAAGAATTCTTGTCCACCCGGGAGCGCCATGAAGTTTCTAAATAGCTTTTTAGAAAATAAAAACCTTTAACTGTGGTGGCAAGAATTATTTTTTAATGAGACGAAAATGATAAGGGTGCGTGCATTCGATCTCAATTCAATTTTACGACCAAAATTTATATTTCTCACTAGAGAACTTAAAGCCTAGCTTGACGACAGTTGGCGAAGGTGGGGCGAATTTGCAACGAGCGAGGGAGAGCTTTTTTGTGCTCCCGCCTTAGCCCGAACCTAACTGACACTAGACTTTAAACAAAACAAACAAATTCAAATAAATCTCAAATGAGCCAACACCGTCAAATTGTTCATCCGCCTCCGCTTTGTGTGCATCGCCATATGCCTTGTTGTTTTTTTTTTTTCGTCCATATATACACACGAACACGTGTATGCAAACAAACAACCAGTAGTTATTTTCCTCGTATTCTTTTCTATTTTTTCTATCGCGTTTACTAACATCTAACCCAAACAGGCACGTGCTTGGTGTCGATGGGCCACTTAAGTGTACTGACCGTAGTGTTGATGCACTACGGTCAGTAGTGTATATATATATGGTTAGTGTGCAATAATTTTACTTTACCACATTCGTAAAGTTGTCTAATTAAGTCATCAGTTGTTGAATGTTACACATAATTAAGTACAACTTGGAAACAATGCATTGTACATTGCAATGTACACAAAATGATTGCTTTAAAAGTGCATTGGTAATATTGTTTACAATAATCATACCAAACGAGTTAAGTTAATAATATTTCTTTTTGGATGCACCTTCCATTTAGCTCATGGTCTCATTACCATCGTCGTATGTAATATTAACCTTTTTATTTCGCACACGCATTACTTGATTACAGACATCGTTCGACTTTGCTTAATAGTCGGACTCATTATATTAATTGTTTGGTTGTTCATCTTCATGATCAATAAATATGTTATGATCTGTAGAACAGGGCATTGCCGCACTTGAACATACCATTTTTAATTTATATTAATAGCCACTTTAACTCTTACTGTTGTAATTTGCAGATACAACAACAAAACAAAAGACGTCAAGTAAATGGATTATTGGTCAGGATTACTACAGATTAGATGGAAAAACCCCAAAAAACATTCGACATGAAATGATAAAACGATTTAACAGTAAAACCAACAGACGGGCTCGTGTCTTTTTAATATCTTCTAGAGCTGGAGGTCAAGGCATTAATTTAATTGGTGCAAACAGAGTTATCATTTTAGATACGTCTTGGAACCCTTCGAATGACCAACAAAACATTTTTCGAATATTTCGTTTAGGTCAAACAAAAAATTGTTATGTCTATCGCCTAATTGCAATGGTAAGTACTTCAATGCTAAATGTTCAATATTGAACCTAGAATTTTTACCTTTGCCGAGTATAATAATTTTATATACATATATATATATATATATATATATATAAATATATATATATATATATATATTTATATATATATAGTCGATTTAATCAAGACATGTCCGTCTGTCAGCCCTTTTCTACGCAGTTAATTTCTCAGTTTCAATATTTTATATGAATTTTATAAAAACCTAATGGGCGTCATATATAAAGATACCAATATTTATTAGCCAATATTTTTTGTTTTATCAAGCTGAATAAAATCATGCAAAGTTCGTTGTTTTTATAACTATTTTGTTATTAAATAATCGATTTACAATAGAATCGAAACACTACTACAAACTGCAAGGGTATTTAAATTTTGGGTTACCGAAATGTCTTATTTTCTTATTTTACATAATATAAAATATTTACCATTTACAGGGCACAATGGAAGAAAAGGTTTATTCCCGATCCGTTACAAAACAAGCAATGAGCTTCAGAGTTGTTGATGAGCAACAAATTGACAGACATTATAATATGGCTGAGTTAGCCGAACTTTACACGTAATTATTTTAAAAATTTAAACTTAAGATATATGTATTTTTTTGTTGGTTTATTTTTGTTAGGGTATAGCTTAACCTTTTGTCTCTATATTCACAATGGATATGGATCCGAAGATCTACATGTATAAACATACATGGATAAAGCTCAAACGTAGCATTTGGAAGACGCCAATGCATAAGGCAATACTCATTGATCTGTGACAATTCGCAGCTTTCGCAAGCTTCTAAGTAAGACGCGCTTTACATCGCTCTCCCTTCATTTAAAGATTTCTTAGTGAAATACTATTCTTTTAAGCCGAAATTTTTGGCAAGTGATCAGTGTTTACATGATCTTTATCATTCAACAACATATCGATCATTTTAAATAAAGACAGTGACTTTAATCTCGCAAAACAAATTCGGTTTTGCATTTTTATCATCTCGCTTTCCCTTTCTCTTCTTGTGCATCGCGAATACGGCTTATCTCTGCATCGCGTTGGTGTTGTTGTTGGCGCAAGTGATCTGCACACGCTGAGCAATCACACAAACTCACAACTTCTTGGCGCTTAAATAAAAGCTCTTATTTTTGCGCTCTTTGATTTTTGTTTTGATCGATTTCTTTGCCGCGGAATTATTAATATTCTTTTCATTTTACTTAATTTCGTGTGTTTATAATTTCTATTAATTATTTACCTAAGTTATGGCTACCTGCTGTGCTGACAATTGTCCCAACAGTCGCAAATTCACTGCTAAGCAGGTCTTTGTTAGCTGTTGGCTATGTGAAAACATTGCTCATGTCGGTTGCGCCGGTTTTGGGCAAAACGGCGGGCGTATTGCTGATCGCATACGTGAGCATAGTGGATTGGACTGGACGTGCCCGAGCTGCCTGCATATTAAATCCGATATGAGGATTTTTATAAGGCAAACTCACCTGGAGTTTCAGTCGCTGGCGGCCGGTTTCAAGGAATTGTCAAACCGTTTCCAGAAGGCGGAACATTACTTCAAATCTTTACAACTGCTAAGTGACCCGGTAACAAACCAAGGAGTAACCTTTCTGATAGCTTTTTGGCTATTTTAGACCCATCGAGCACTCCTCTTATGCAGTTCACCCCTCGAAACAAGTCTTCGGATAACGCCGTGGCTGTGGACGACGGCTCTGATGACGAAGTAGTATCAGCCACCAGATCTGGTCCGGATGATTTCGACGTGCCCCCGGCTCTGCAGCTTATAAACATCGACCAGGCATCCACGTCTAATGCTGCTGCCTCCAACAACGCTTATTTGGCTTCAGACGCTCCTCCAGTGGCTCCTCCGGTGGTAATCGCTTCCGCGGTGGTTCCTCCGAAGGTTGTACCTCCGGCGGTCATCATTTCTGCGCCGCCAATCACCCGCACTGGGCTCCAATCTTCATGTATTTCTGGAGTTCCACAAAGGAGTTCGGCATTACTAGCTGGTGTTGCCCCCAAAAAATTTGCCTTTGTTTCCCGCCTCAATCCAGGTGCTTTCGAACACGACGTTAAAACCCATTTGAGCTACAAATTGAATATTTCTAGCACTGAATTTACTGTCTCAAAATTCAATTTTAAGCAAAGACGTGAAATATTTTTGTTTAAAATTGGACTATCCGACGCATTACTGGCTAGGGTTCTTGACACTTCAGTTTGGCCTGAACATGCCATAGTTCACGAATTCATTCATAAAAGTAATCCTCTACTAGAGCTCCAAAAAACTGATTGATTCGTTTCTCCTTCCCTATCAGAATGTTCGCAGTTTATTAGGCAAACCTAGTAAACTGCACGTTAATAGTGCCTCCTTCGATACCAATGTTATTGCCTTTACTGAAACTTGGTTAACTTGACCGTCTCTGATAGCGAATTATTTGCTAGTAACTACGTCGTCTATAGATGTGATCGCCAACTTCGAAGCGGCGGCGGTGTTCTTATCGCAGTTAAGTCTGATTTAGCTTCCGAATCGGTTCCAATAACTGACACAGATAGAAATTTAGAGTTTGTTGCGGTTCGCATTCAAGTTCATGACTACTCTGTTTATGTCTCATGCTCGTACATCCCACCCCGGTCTGACACGAACATTTACTTACAGCATGTCTTATTAATTCTGAACATTCACTTTACTCTTGGTGCTAACGATCACCTTATTTTTATGGGAGATTTCAACCTTCCGTCCATATCTTGGATGCCCTCCCCTGACTCGAATGTTCTTATTCGCACTGCCTCCCATGATTTTGTCCACGGCCTTATTGACCTTTCATTGAGACAAATAAATCATGTAAGGAACTGTGGTGACAAAGTCCTAGACCTTATTTTTGAGTCGGAGTTTGCTAATGCCTACGTTTCTAGAATTGATCCTCTCTCCAGCCCCGAAGACGCTTATCACCCCACTCTTGAGATAATTTTAGAAGAATCGATTCCATTACTGTCTTGTCCTTTAGCTGAGCCAACTACTTTTTGCTGTTTTTGTAAAGATAATTTCTCTGGCATGAATACTTATTTATCTTCGGTCGATTGGACTTTTTTGGACTCTCCTACTGATGATCCCGTAAACTTATTCGACCGTTTCTATGACATTACATACTCTGGTTTTAACATGTTTGTTCCGTCGTTTTCACATTCTGACGACTCGCATAAGCCTCCCTGGTTTTCTAGTCGACTTTCCAACTTGAAAAATGTGAAGTCAAGACTTTTTAAAAAGTTTAGTAGAACAGGGTTGCAAGTCGACCGTCCTAGATACTTAACAGCACGTTATACAATAATTACCTGAACCGATGTAGAAACGAGTTCCAGGCGAACCCTAAGCAATTTTACTCGTTTGCCAATTCTAAACGAAAATCTGAAATCTTTCCATCCTGTCTTCATCTCAATACTGAGTCCGCTTCTAACAAGCCTGATATTCGCTAAAATTTTCCAATCATCGTACTCATCTATTAGTTTCGATACTACCTCATCGTATCCATATTCTCTTCCGCACTCCAATTGCATCTTCATGCCCACTCAAGCCTTCCTTCTCTTCCGGTCCAGATTTGATACCCAGCTGTGTTTTGAGATTTTGTGCTAGTGCGCTGTATCAGTTGTCTCTTCATAATTCCCCTTCACAAAAAGGGTAGTAAATCCAACATCAAAAACTACAGAGCTTAGTGCGATTCCAAAATTATTCGAACTTTTAGTAACTGCTCAGCTTCAACACCAATGTAGCTCATTAATGTCCACCTCGCAGCATGACTTTATGAGACGACGTTCCATTTCCACAAACCTTCTTGAGTTTTGTGCTGTCATTAGAAACTCGTTTAAATTCAATACACAAACTGATGTTATTTTTACAGACTTCAGCAAAGCCTTTGATTCTGTGAATCACCTCTTACTTATAAAAATACCTACACTTTTGAGCTTTCCTGTTTTGTTGATTAATTGGATCGCCACTTATTTATCGAATCGAACTCAAAAAGTTGCTTTTAAGGGATCATTTTCAAATCGCGTACAGGTAAATTCGGGTGTCCCGCAAGGGAGTCACCTTGGTCCACTTCTGTTTGGCATTTTTATTGACGACTTGCCTGATGTGGTTCTTTATTCCCATGTAATGATGCATCCGCGTACATCATCACATTATTATTATGTTTGCCACTGACGAATTCAAACTCTCATACGCTTTTTCAAACTGACTTGAACAATATGTTGTCCTGGTGCAACAACAGTTTGCTATTCCCCAACAACTCCAAATGTAAATTTATGTCTTTTTTTCGAAAAAAATTTTTCATTGCAAATTATTCCATTGAGACAAATGTTCTTGAACGCATTTACTCAGTTACTGACCTTGAAGTTCTCTTTAAGCATAACTTAAACTTCACCGACCATATTGGCATGATTGTTGGTAAAGCTCTTTAGTGGGCACATTTTTCCATCGTATTATCGTTAAGTCAGTTGATTTTCTCGGTCCCTTCAAGACCGTCGCGTTTTTTCGACCGATTGTACTAAATGTGTGTACATTGAATTCTTAGACGCACGACCCTTTCTGAGTTTTATATACGGCCTATAATAATATATAATATTCTTTATTACATGTTGAATTGTCCTTTGATGTTAATACTCAAATTATTTTAAGATACCT
>VNJS01013581.1:0-49078 GCA_008042575.1 Drosophila watanabei | reverse complement strand
ATTATTCTAGATTTTCGGATTTAATTTTATGAAAATCGGACTACTATATCATATAGCTGCCATAGGAACGGTCGTGAAATTTTCAGAAAAAAAAATTATAACTTTGTCAATTTTCAACATAATTTCTTCAACTTTTAGATACTAGTATTTCATACTTTTTTGTTGTAAATTTCATAAGAATCGGACGACTATATCAAATAGCTGCCATACAAACGGTCGGTAAAAAATGTAAAACTGTAAAAAATGTAAAACTGTAAAAAATGTAAAACTGTAAAATTGTATGAATATCAAAGTAATTCATATTATATTATATTGGGATAGATTAGAATTGGTACAATTGGAATCTGCAAGGGTATACAAACTTCGGCGTGCCGAAGTTAGCTTCCTTTCTTGTTATTATTTCGCGCTCTCGGCACGCCAGATTATTCAATTATGTGCCACTGTCGGGGAGCAACACTCGCCAGCAAGGCTGCTCTTCCGTGAATTTCCACCGAAATCGAATCAGGAACATGGCTCTTCGCTGCTGATAAGAGCCATTTCACAAGTACTTTACGCATTTCGAGGGACCCGGAATGACGCCGTGCCCGCCTTCATGGCGATTTTATGAATGAATCATGGATGCGAAAGTCCAACCGGCATATATACATATATCTCTGTAGGGGCCATCCCCAAAGATCAGCTGGCGAGACAGAGAGCAGACGAAGCAGGAGACTCAAGTGCCGGCGGATACGTCACGGCGTACACGAGATCTGGCCAGGTTAGGTAGGTCAGTTTCACTTGCGCAACTCGAGCAAGAACTTTCCATGGCTATTTATATGCCGAGAGAAGAGACCCGCCGCCGGTTGGTAGCGGAACAGCGGACCTACAAACGACCTTGGCATTCCCCGAAATTAAAAAAAAGAAACAAGGCGTCTGGCTAATTGTACCGAAAGCGCACTTATCACGCCGCCTGTAACTGATACAAAGTATCCAAGAATTGTCCCGCGGACACGGACACCCAGCACGCAGAAGCAGCGTGCAGAGCGGAGATAGACTCCGCCCACGCTGGAATATTGCTTGCACAACTGCTAGCAAGTCGCCGACGGAGACGGAGACGCATACCTTTGGGTACACATATAGCTTCCATACATATTAATATAGAGTTAAAAATTGTATACACAGAAAAATAAATTGAGGAAAGATCGTGATGATACGATAACTTGTTAAATTTTATTCATTTTTATCATAACAACATCGTCAGGAAGTTTTAAACTATAATTATGATTTCATTTAAGAGGGAATTACAAAGTTCACATTTTTAGTAATCATATAATTATATGGAATAATTATATTATTTGTATACTTTTATATTTCATATTTCCATCACATATGTAAGTTGTTTTTGATATAAAAATCAATCAAGTTCCCCTATTTTTTCGCTCTCTGTACCCAACGTTGTCGGCGCTAGTCCGTATCTCTATCTGCCGATGTCGGCGGCGACGCGTTGTTTGCTAGCACGTGAACATTATCAGTGGACGCGACGAACGGCGGGGTGATTTGACTTTGCTGCGACACCACAACAACAAATCATCCAGATAGGCTTGGGACCGGCAACTGGTTAACTGACGGCATATGCCCTCCACTGAAGGTGGAACAGCCTGACCCCCAAAAACTAGCAAGTATGAAAAGTGTTTAATAAATACAAAGGTAGAAAGGGTAGACTACGAGGTGCTCTATAGTTTATTTATTTAATTTAATCATGTCATCATGCCGTGTACGCAATATCTTATCGTACTCACTAGTTCATTGAGCTCCTCAACGATTATTGTTCATTAATTGGTCGCTAATCATCGTTAGTGTTTATCTGTCTGTTCGAAAGTGTCAACTCAGCTAGTAACTGCCGCATCGTCACCATGGGCGTAGCCGGAATCACAAATTGACACAAACACAGGCATTAAATTGATAAGATGTCCCACGTTTTAATGTCAATCGATTGATTAGGCGGGGAAAGTGCGTTTCAAGAGTGTAAGAAAAGTAGAAGGAAAGCTAGCTATGGGAAGTCGATATTTTTATAGTCTTGCAGCTGCCAATTGGTTCAATCTAACGTTTTAGAAATCTATTTTAACTAAGCCATAAAATAATTAATTTCTATTCGAAAAAAGAGTTGAGTTAATAAATTCATAATCAAACATAACTAGATTGACTCGGCTGTTGATGCTGATCAAGAATATACATGATTTATATGTAGGTTCGAAAATGACTCCTTCTTCTGCAAGGGTATAACAATGCACCAGGCGCAGGTTCTACAATATTGCATACTTTCGAGTGTTCTAGAAATGAAGACTTTCATTTTAATTTTATAGTTAAAATTTATTGTAAAATGAAGCAAATCTTTGCAGCCGAAACTCCATACGCCAACTGGCATACATAAAATCTTAATTTCTTAACTAATTGAAACTAAAACTGAACTAATACTAAGCAGATACAATAGAATTCCCCTCCTTTAGCAAGAACAATGGCCGCCTGTTTGATCTATCAGCACTCCAACTCGCTCACAGGTTGGAGGACGAGTCCGCCGCGGTCTCGGCCACGTTGTCAGCGCCGCTCAGAACGGACGCGAGGCCACCGCCCTTGGCCAGCGATGTGGAGCTGCTGTTCCGCTCGCGGCGAGTGCGCATCAGCAGGTCAATGAGATCGAGCAGCTGGTCGTCGCCGGGGCTGCACTGCAGCAGGAGCTGCTGCACAAAGGACAGGCGCTCGACCTCGGAGCGGGGACCGCTCTTGAGGATCTCGGGCACCTGGGCCAGAAGGCCACTGCGGCAGCTCTGGCTGATCTTGGACTTGGCGCAGACATATTCCAGCACCGAGTTGGGATTGAGGCGGTCGCACACCACCGACGAGAGATTCTCGCGCACGGCGTGGTCCAGGAAGTCCTTGGAGTGATTCTCCGACAGTGTCTCCAGCACGTTCGTCTTCAGCTTGTCGTTGGCCGCCATCTGCGTGGAGAGGAACTTGGACACGATGCCGGCGCTTTTGAGTTCGCCCTGGTCAAAGTAGCGCTGCAGCACAGTCTCCAGCGGCATCTGCTCCACCACCAGATCGAGGGCGGTCTCTGGATCCAGAACGGCCAGGTCCTGGCCAGCCGTCTCTGGCTCTGGCTCCACCTCCATGTGCTTTGTCTGCTCGACGGCGGTGTGGCTTATGTTATGCGTGGCCGTTGTGTCATTCCACTTCAAGCTGGTGAAGGCGTCCTCTTCGGCTCCTTCGCCCGAGGATTTGTCCAAAGTTTTGTCCGTCGTCGCCGTCCTGGCCGTTTGTTCGCTGGCAAACCGCTCGATCTCAATGATGCTGTCCAGGCGACCTCGTCTCCTCAGCGCCTGACGCGCCTCACTGGTCTGAGCCACCTTCTCCATAATCAGGCAGCGTTTGGGCTTCAGGCTGCTGCGCGGCTCATCCGTGTCCCGCAGGTACTCCTTGGTCACGGACACGGGCGGGTCGTGGAAGCTCACTCGCTTGCGTTTCATGGCCGGCGAGTCCAAGGTTACATCGTCCAAGCTCTCGCAGCGAAGCTTGCGCTTCAATATGCTCACCGAGGGACTGGCCGATGGCGAGGGTAGTCTCTTGGAGAACACCAGCAAATCCTTGGGCGGCGGGGCCTGAATCGGAGTAGAGGCATAATCGGTGCCCGTCAGTTCGTTCAGCTCGCTGGTGGGCGTGGATACCTGCTCGGCCCGGTCCAGGACACGAGCCGGAGTTCCCTGGTGCTGAGATGGACGTGACATGGAGGCGTAGGGCGATCCAGCGGCAGTATCCAGTTTCTTGTTGCGGATCATGTTGATCAGCTGGGCGCCGCGACCCGTCAGATGACCGGTGGGCTTGGGTCGCAGTGTGGGACTCGAGGAGTTGTTCGTCTGCTTGCGATCCGGTGGGGAGTTCTATGGAGGAGATTGGTAATTATTTTAGATCCTTAACTGATTAACAAGGAGATATCTTTTCTTACCAGGTTGCACAGGCGCGTCGGGTTGGTCTTCCTGGGCGACGTCTCCCCGGCTGGCACTGCCATAGCAGCAGGCACGGCTTCGGCAGTGCTCCCTGGCAGTTGGGTCGAGGGCACAGTCTCCAGGGGCACCACATCCGGTGGAGTTAGCTGAATCTCCGGAGGCGGCGCCGCTTTCTTAACCGGTTCGGGCTCGGGTTTAGTTTCTACTTCCGGGAAGAGATCTTCGCTCTGCACAGGGGTGGTTTTGCTGGCCTTTGTTTGCTTGCCGGCAGCTGTTGGGAATACAGGTTTGAGGATTAAGATATCTGATACAGATGCTACCTGCTTTTGCTTACCTGCTGCGGACTGAGTGGTGGTCGGGGGCGGTGGCAGTTTTTTGGGCGATCTGAGCTGGCGTTCAGGTGTGGGCGGTGGCTGTGTCGGCTGCTGCTCCGTTTCCTGCTGTGCCGCTCGCTTTCGTGTCTGTCGAACTGGCGGCTCCTCTGCGGGCGGGCCCTTGAGCCTGGCCTCTTCCTCTTTTTGGGCACGTGACTTACGTCCGGGCTTGCGGATGGGCGTGGAGACAGCAGTTGTTCCTTGATCCTTCTCGGACTCGTCACTGGGGGTGCTGTCGATCACCTCTTCGGTCTCGTCCTTGCCGGTCAAGGCCAGCTCGCCCTGTTTACTCTTCGCGATGACCACCTTCTTGGGCGTCCAGGGCTTGAGAGAGGCAGAGTCCTGCGACTGGCTCATGTCGTTGTACAGCGCCGGAATGTCTGACTTCTCGGCGAAGCGCTCCTTCTGGCGATCCGTCAGCTTCTCGGGATTCAGGCTCCACACGGAGGGGATAATAACGAAGAGATCGTCGCCCTTGAAGATGTCCCTCACCTGGTTGGCCATGCTCTTCATGGGCAGCTTGCGGAACTTCTCCTGAATGGCCCGCTTCCACTCCTCGAGGAAGCCGCCCTCGCACTTCTGCTTGGCCCAGCACTGGATGCCCGCGGACAGAGTGGGCTTTAGGGAATCGAAGACCACCATCAGCTCGTTCTGGCGCAGCTCCAGCACCAGGTTGCGCAGTGTGTTCAGGCAGGCCTCGAGCATCTGCTGCGACGACGGGTGCTCGAAGACGGTCTGCAGCAGGGCAAAGACGTCCTTATGGAGGGGTGTCTCCTTGCAGAGGCCCAGCTTGAGCACGGCGGCCACGTAGGCGTCGAAGAGCTCCGCGAAAAGCGGTTCGTCCTTGCTCTTAACCAGGTCCGTTAGGGTGGCCTTCAGGTCGCCTACGAATCTCCTCCGCTCCGGCGCATTGTGACCCGCATTCAGCAGCTGCTTCCACTGCTCGCAGAAGGAGCCATCTAAGACGTTGCTGGTTCGGCGGCCAGCAAAGGCGGAAAGCGTCTGGAGCGGCCACAGGAGCCACGTGTCCATCAGCGAGGCATTGTGTGCCACACGGTACTCGAGTGCATTGCTGCGCAGGTAGTTGCTTAGGGCCTGCGACACCTGTCGCCACACCTGCAGCTTGACTGCGAATCCCTCGAAGTCCTCCTCCTCGTTGGCCTGCATCAGGTGCTCGGCGAAGGTGCCCAGCAGCCGGAACTCGTTCTGGTTGCCCGCCTCAATGCGATCGGCGGCGAAGATGCAGGCGATGCTCCGCTGCAGGATGGCCGCGGGAACTTCTGTCCTGGACTTTAGGATCAGCTTAAAAAAGGCTTCAAGCACATCCAGTTGATCGCTTCCAGAGACACGCTCCATGGCAAGGCTCTCGCCGGCAATGTGGTTGAAGAGAGCACGCACCACCCGGCCGCCCGAAGCATCTTCGGCCGTCAGTATCTTCTCAATCTCACCGCAGCAGGCCACGTTGAAGGGCGCCACGGCCAGGCGGAACATGGCCAGGCAGAGATTACGCACGAGCAACTGCAGCAGCAGCTGCTCCGCCTCGGTGGCATCGTGTTGGGTGAGCAGCTTCAGCGCCGTGACAGCGGCTTGGAGGAGGGGCCGCCAGTGCTGCTGCAGCGACTCGGCACTCATGAGAGCCGATGGCTGGGCGAGAGTCTCCAGGCGCAGCTCGCGCATCAGGCGCTGCAAAGCCTCACTGTGCTCCACGGTCCAAAGGGACACCAGGCAGGGCAGGGCCAACTCTCTGGCCGTTTGATAGTTGTGGGCCAGACCCGTGGCCAGGTTTCGCGATCCGCCGCCAAAGGTGAAGCACAGAAAGTGCTCCACGGCGCCCTCGAAGGATTTGGGCAGCTCCTTGTCCAGGCAGGTGAGCAGGTACCACCAGACGCGCAGCTTAATGCCGCTGACATGCGAGGAGCGTGACTGCGAGGTCCTCAGGGGGATGAGCAGCAGGCGCAGCCTCTTTCCAGAGGCCAACTCGTCGTAGGCGGCGAAGATCTTGATGAGCACGCGCCAGCAGAGGAAGGCCTCCGCGCGGACGCCGTTGTCCGGATTGCGGAAGCCCAGCTCCACCACGGCGAGGAATTTGTTGATGTACACGCAACCGCGCAGCAACTCCTCGTCCATGATCTGCACCAGCAGCGTCCAGATCTTGTGCCAGTTGGAGTTCTTGGCGTCGCGCATCTCGCCAATGAGATTCGCATACTTGTTCACGAACTCGGTGCGGATGCTGGGCCAGCACCTGGCCGAGTGGATGGCGGACACGTCCAGGGCCACCAGCGCCTCTGCCAGTGCGGCAACGGCGCAGTCCTGTATCTTGCGATCTTCGTCGAACATCAGCGGCAGGATGTCGCCCAGCCAGAACTCGACCAGCTCGTCGTCCGTGAATGATGTGGCTATCAGCCCGGAGCTCTTGCAGCTGCTGGCCAGCAGGTCGATCATCTGCGGGGGAATGCAACGTGGGAAGGGGGGTTCGGTGCTGGGTGAGGGGAACAGCGTGCAAGTGGCCTACTTACGTTGCAATAATGCTGACGGCGGCCAGCGGCTAGCACTTCTTTGGCGGAGAGCTGCACCGTGTGGTAGGAGCGCCCCGCCTCTGCGCCGAAGTCAATGTCCATGCTCAGCGTTGGGATGCTCTCGATGTGCTTGCTGTAATGGTTTTATTTCCTCCTTCTGCAACTGCCACAAGATGTTTTTCGCGCTGTTTGAAGAATAAGAATAAGAAAAGCGCGCGAACAGCCGTAGCTAGAGGTGGCAAAAGCAAGGTTATGATGGCTCGATAACCGATAACCTCAAGCCATTATTTAACACTGAACTGCAACAGGTGGCAACACCATTTCGAATGTATAACGGGTTATCTATAGATCTTTTGAAATGGAATATGTACATTTTTGAGAATAAATGTTGGCATTATATAAATTAAATCAGTAAG
Source organism: Drosophila watanabei (assembly GCA_008042575.1). Lineage (NCBI taxonomy): Eukaryota > Metazoa > Arthropoda > Insecta > Diptera > Drosophilidae > Drosophila > Drosophila watanabei. The sequence continues at coordinate 41,792 of VNJS01013581.1, read as the reverse complement.
AAAAGAAATAAATGTATTATATAGATAATTAAATACAATTTTAGAATAGGTTTTTGATACCTTTGCAGGGTGCAACGCAGTGAGTCATATTCTTGATCAGCATCAAAAGCCGAGACAATATAGCCATATTTGGATGATACAACAATTTCTCAATTTTTACGAAATTTTATAATTATAAATATATCATTAAAATTGTAAAAAAATCACAAAAAAATTTTAAATTTTTTAATTTATAATTCTGGTTTTCTAACCTAATAAAAATAAGCATAGAAAAGCTTTCCGAATCGAAATTAATGCATTTTTGGCTTAGTTATAATCGACTTTTAGGCAAGAATATATAAAATTCGGTCTTCAAATGTATTGGCTTCCTTTCATTCTTTGTTTATTTAATTCTATAGATGTGTACCATAAACTAGAAATTTGTTTAAAAATGTGTTTAGTTAAAAAAAAAGCAGTCATCAAATCAAATTAATTGTTGATTCCAACCAGTTAAAATGATTATAGCCAGTTTTCCTTTAAAGAGGTAATATTTATCGGATAAATAAACTGAGAAAGGTGATAATAAACAGAAGATTTTATTCAATTTATTGAAAAGTTGATAAAGTTAATACAAAAACGTAGTTTCAGCAGCCAATTTCCCTCGTCTTTCCTGTCGTCTTTCTGCAGAATACAATTTTAACACAAAAGACACTGCTCCACTCGAATTCTCCGCAAGAAATACAAAAATCCCGTCTTTATTTTAAACATTTTTGTCATCTTTATTAGGAAATAAATATTACACACAGAAATGAATGTCATATAGTTTCGAGTTCACGTTCGCCCCGATGCATGGATTGTTTTTTTTTTTTTTTGGGGGGGGGACGAGAGGTTCGTTCTCTTCCTAATTAATTAGCTGAACACAATTTTGCGGCTGCGAGCGAACCGTCGAAAGCTTCGTCGATTGAAAGGGCAAAAAATAAAAAACTGATAATTAAACTTGGTTTAGCAACAGCTATTACACATATTACGTATATGTGTGTATATTTGTCAATAGGTTATACATATAGTATGCGTGTAATTGGTGCGCACGGTTGTTGTGCACTCGAATAATTAATAAAAATAATACATACAGTACGGATACGAATACAAGTACACGGTTTAAATATATATATAAAAGATAAAGGAGAACTAAGGTGGACCAAAAGGGGCTATTACACGCGTATCTCGTTCGTATATGCATATATAATATATATGGATATAAATAGTGAAAAATAGTCAAAAACATTTTACATATACATCGTATAGGGGCTCATACATATATATAGTACATACAGCATACATATAGGTATATATAGATTAGTATAAATAATTATTATTATGTAGGTTCCTTCGTTAAATGCGATTCGATTTTAATTCGTTTCGTTTCGATTTAGGTCTAACTTAGGGCGTTAAGTGTTAATTGTTAATTGTTTAGAGATTTACATGCGACTACCCAGCTTAGATGTTGTTATCCGATTTATCATTTATCATTATGTTTAGGTTTTGCTCTTCAATTACTTTAGTTTAGTTTAGGTTAATGGTAATATTAGTTACGCTCCGATTTGCACACATTTTTAGTTTAGTTTTGCTTGCGACTAATCCTAGGAAAACACTTGCAACTATTTGCTTGAAATTCGTTACACGTTTTGGGGGCCTTTGTTTCGTTTCGATTCTTTGTGGTTACTCTTTCTCCTCCTGCATTCTCTCTCTACGTCCTTTGAGCGACTTAGCCTAAGAGGGTGTTTATCATTATTATCCTTTACTCGTTTTTCTTTGAGAGTCCTGCGCGGCGCGTTTAAAACGCCAGCCGTTGCAGGATTTGTAATGCGTGTGTGTGTGCTGTGTGCGGATTTTCTTCTCTTCCTCTCTTTTTCTTTCTTTCTTTTTTAACTTTAACTTTAGTTTAGTTAATTTAGTTATTCGACTCCATCTGGTATCCTGGCAACAACAACTGTGTTTCTGTTTCGTTTTCTATCTAAAAAAGGAATCGGTTTCTACGTCCAATTGGAGGCGAGTTCCTTGACTTGTGGCGGCGGAGGGGAATGTATGTTCGTTCGTTCATGCTGGGCGAGGGGTGTAGAACTGGACTGGGGGTCAGGACGTGGCACATGCAATGACTTGCTTAAAGCTTGATTACTCTGATGATGATTCTGGTGACGGTGACGGTGACGATGTGCGGGGAAAGGCACGTCCGGGAACGTGCGAAAGAAGGAGCTGGACAGGAGCCGGGGACAACGGGGTCTCAGCTAGCTTTCCAGCGGACTTGGCAGGGGCTACAGTTGCGTCTCACATATATATAGATACCGGGATCCGGATCGGGATCCGGACCCTCATCTGGATCGATCGATCGCGTATTATGGTTCTGTTATTATGTACATCGCCTGGGTAGCTTGCACTAGTAAATAGATATAATATATATGCGAATATATATAGAATACATGTGTGGCCAGGACACGGACTGTCCTCGGCCGAAGGATTAGATATATGTACGTGTATATATATGCATAAAGAGAAGCGGAAGGGGGACGAAAGCAAATCGATGCCGCTGTGTCTACAAAGATTATGCAATTAGCTGCTGAATATAGAGATGTATATGTGGTATATGTATATGGCATATGGTTCGAGTACGAGTACGAGTACGAGTATATATACGAGTATATATATATGCGGGCATTGATGGCATCCTCCACGGACCGGACGATGGGGCGGGGCAACCAGAAGGGTGACTGAGGGAATGGGGAAACAGGGAGCGGGAACGGGAACTGGGCTCGGGGGACATCGAAGCCCCCTTGTTGTACTACCAGTGCATCATGCGCAGCTGATCGAGGATGCGCTGCTTGAAGAAGGTGCCCAGCATGCCGAAGACCGTCGAAACGGCGGCCACGCCCATCATGACCTGCATGATGCAATGGATGCCGGACAGCTCCTCCTCCGTCTGCTGGCGGTGGCGATGGCGCGCCCGATGATGCCGCCTGCCGCCGTTCTCCTGCAGCCGCTGCAGTCGCTCGAGATCCTCGTCAAACTGCGGCACAATGGCCAGGTTAATGACCTCCGTCTTCGAGAGCAGCTGCTCGTTGGCAATCGTGTGCGCCTCGGTGGCACCCTTGCTGGTGGCCTCGTTGTGCTCCTTCTCGCGTTCGCGCTGCTTCTCCAGCTCGCGCACCCGCGACCGCTCGTCCAGCATCGTATTATCCCGACTGAAGTCAAAGTCCCGGCTGGCGGGGATCAGCGGCTGCTGCAGCGTTCGTCCCGAGGTGGGAAACTCGGCCAGGTTCACCTTGGTGAGGAACTGATGCCCGCCGAGCGAAGAGCTTCGCGCTGTGTCCGAGTCCGGCAAGGGCGGCGGAGGCTGCTGGGTGGGCAGTTGGTCGCGCACCCGCGTCTCCTGGAACTGGTTCTTCTTGATGCCCAGGACCTCGGACAGCGGCCGGTTGATCATCGGCAGCAGCGAGTCTGAGGTGGGCCGGATGATGAAGGATCCGCCTGGCTGAACATTCGCCGGCGGCTCTACAATCTCCGGCTGCAGCGGCTTGGGCGTGCTTGCTGCAAGGGAGGGCTTTCCTGCGCTCCCCTCGCCCGCAGTATCCTCGGCATCCTCGCTGTCCGTGTAGACAGAGTCCTCCGCTGAGGAGGAATCCTCGGACTTGACCTTGGGCGTCTCCTTGGCCGGCTTGCCGGGCGTGAACTTGTGGGTGAGATTGCGAATGGGCTCGTACTTGGAGCTCTCCGAGTCTCCGCGATAGAGCAGCGCCACCTTGCCATCGGGCGTCAGAACGGGCGTAATCTTGGGGTGTGGCGACGGAAAGCGATGACTGCTCTCGGGGTCCGGCGACAGGGCGTCGAAGTCGGTGAGCGCCGGCTTCTTTTGCTGCTGCTGCGCAGCGTCCTTGTCGGAGGCCTGATCCTTGTCCGTCTGCTGGTAGACGATGCTCACCTTGCCCAGCGGCGTCGATATGATCTTGATGGCATCATTGCCGTTCTTGCGATGGTACGGACCGCTCTTGCGCTGCTGCTGGGACCCAAAGAAGCCGCGCCCCTGGTTCTCGCCCGTATCGGCGAACTCGTCATCGACACCGTCATCGCCGTCCTCGCCATCCTCGTCATCGTTGGCAAAGTGGCCGCTGCTCTCGCGCAGATCGATCGCAGTGCTCGGCACGGCCACCGCGACGGCTGCCTCTGGAGCGGCCTGTGACTCGGTGAGCAGCTTCTTGCGGATGTTCTCCAGCTGGCTCTCGCGGAAGCTGCTGCTCGGCCGGAAGCGCGACCGGAAGCCGCCGAAGCCGCTGCCCTCCTCGTTGAGGAAGTGCTCCTCATCGGCTCGCGGTTTCGCCGTTCTCGGCCGCTCCATGGCTATGCGTTCATCGTCCTCGTCATAGCCCATATCCTCCTCCTCCTCCGGCACACTCACCAGACCCTTGGGATCGGGCAGCTGCTCGGGCTCCTCATCGTCGTCCTCTTCCTCTGCATAATCATCCTCGATACCATCATCATCATCATCATCGTCATCGGTATCGTCGTAGAGATCGGCTTGCATGCCATCCGTCTGCTCTGTGGGATAGTCTCCGTCCCCACTCTCGTCCCGCCCCACCTCCGTGGTCTGCCCTGCGTCAGCAGACTCCTCCGCATTCACACTCACACTCCCATCCTCCGCCCCCGCAACATCCGTGCTATCCCTAGTGCTATGGCTAAGACTATCGTTACTATTACTACTACTATAAGTTAGATTTAAACCTGTTCCTAAACTAACATCTAAGCTGCTATTGCTCCGCTCGAGCAATTGGGTAGTCGCATCTTTCAGTCAGTAGCATTTCTTGGTGCATCCGCACTTGCGCACGATGTCCAAGTTCTTGATGTACTTGCGGTTGTTGCTGCACACCATGCGCACCTAATGAAAGAGAGAGAGAGATTACATTAGAGACTAGACTTGACCAAGTCTTAAAGATTCACTCACCTTGCGCCGCCTCACAATCTTGGCCGCGCAGCACTGATTGCCGCAGCCGCCCACGCACTTGGCGTACTTCAACGGCTGCCTGGAGCGGCAGTCGTTCTCCGTGTAATACTCGCGCACCTGCTCTTTGCGACAGGTGCTAGCCGCTAAGGGGGAGAAAGGGAGAAAAGTCAAAGGAACTCAATTAGTCAGTGGCTTGAGGTCTAGCAAGGACTTCTGTGTGAGCCCTGCGGCTGGCTAATTAGAGCTAACAAAGTGCGCAGTGCACCCGGTCCCCACCCCTCCCCATGATGGATGGTTGATGAGCGTGAGAAGCGAGAGCCATGAATGTGGTGTATATATGTATGTCTGTGTGTGTGTCAATGACTAATGACTTGGAGGGTTAATATTTGGTTTTGTGCACCTATTTGCACCTAAAGGATTCTAAGAAAATTATGAAGTTTTTCTAGATAAAATATATAATTATTATCATAAGTTGTAGTTGAAAAAAACACCCTATCTGTAGTTTAACTCAAGAAAATATAAGCAAAGCTCAAAAAGGAAGTACCTTTTACGACTTTTCTTTATCAAAAGGATTGTTTAACTGTTTCTCTTTTGCTTTTAGTACCAGGTACCCCATAGTCTAGATTACTTTTCCAGAGAATACTATAGTAGTTACTTTCTTTGCCATATCACAAACTTTTCCCTTGGCAAAACAAAGTCGGTAGTCGGTAGTCTGTAGTTTTATAACAACTTGAAGCTAAAAAATATTAAAATCCTCCCCAACTCTCCTTGATTGGACACATGTTTTATGGCTAGCTGGATCCACTTTATATATGCCCCACATAAACTGCGCTGAGCGTGAGTTATGAGTGGCTTTATGGTTAGCAGTAAACCCCCAACCCCCAGCCCCCTCCGAGAAGTGTGTGTGAGTTGTGAGTAGCATAAGCATGATAGATGTATGTATGTACCAGTGACTGTTGGGGGCTCTGTGCTGCCCTCACCTTGATCGCAGTAGCGGCCGCGCTGGCCGTGCTTGCACTTGCACTGGTAGCCATCGCGGGCGCTGGGATTCGGGACGCAGCGGCTGCCGCGGCGGCACTTGTTCTCTAAGCAGGGATCCACCGGTTCCTGAGGGGCACAAAAAACGATTTTAAAAAAGCTAAAAGCAAATGGATAGTACTTCCTTACCTCCTTAACATGCGGCGTCTCATCCATAAAGTCCTGCTCATCGTCCTCCTCCTCCTGCTGCTCGCCCTCGAGCAGGGCACAGCCGGGCGTGATCTTCTGCTGACGTTGGGCATTGCCAAAGTCCACCAGCTTGTGGTTGATCCACACCTCCTTCATGCAGCCCTTGAAGCTGGTGAGGTTGCGGATCTGCCAGTTCTTGTACGCCTGTTGGGCAGGATCCACGGGCAGGCCGCCCAGGAACATGGGCGTCGTCAGCTTCAGGTAATCGTTGGAGCCCTCGTTGATAATGGAGCGAGCCAGGCCTCGGTCCACTCGCAGCGTAAAGTTCTTCTTGACGGCCAGCAGCTCAACGGCATGGTACTTGCCATCGGCCACCATCTCGAAGCTGTACATCGTGGACACGGGATAATTGCCAACGTCGTAGCTGACGCGTATGCGTCCATTGAACAACTCCACCGCCAAGTGAGCATCCTGTCCGTCGTACAGCAGAATGCCGTTCTGTTCGGCGCTGCTAAAGACGATGGTCACATTCGCCTCGGGACGCGTGCGCAGCGGCTCCAGTTCCACGAAGGAGTTGTTATGCACGAAGCTAATGCTGGTGAGGTACTCGCACCACTTGCCCGTGTATCCCGGATGGCAGCGGCACAGGTAGTCGCTGCCCTGGGCATTGGGCTGGAAGCAGACGCCGTGCTTGCACTCATGGTTCTGACACGGCGACGTCTGCGGATACATCATGGAGATCATGTTGTGCCCCTCGCAGTACTTGCCCGTGTAGTCATCGGGGCAGCGGCACACATAGTCATTGATGCCGTCCACGCAGGTGCCGCCGTTCTGGCACATGTGGTTCTGGCAGTCGTCGATGTTGTCCGTGCAGTTGGTGCCATGGAATCCCGCCTGGCAGTCGCAGCTGTAATGGGTGAAGTGGTCCACGCACTTGGCACCGTTGGCGCAGGGATTGAACTCTGCGCTGCAGAACTGGATCTTGGTGTCGCAGAACTCGCCGCTGAATCCAGGCTGGCACTCGCACCGGTACGACTCCACGCCGTCAATGCAGGTGGCATTGTTTTGGCACTTGGTCTCGCCCAAACAATCATCGATGTTCGTCTCGCAGCGGGCACCCGTGTAGCCCGGGGCACACTGGCAGCTGAAGCGACCCTCCTCCAGCACCGTGCAGGTGGCATTATTCCGACAGGGATTTCCATAGCAGGCGTCGATCATGAACTCGCAGTGCTTGCCATGGTAGCCCGGCTGGCAAAGGCACTGGTACTCCCGCTGGGGCAGGGCCACGCACTGGGCCTGGTTGCGGCACGGCTGCTCGAAGCAGGCATTACACTTGGCCAAGATGTCATTCCTCACGCGGCCGCGGCACACGAAGCTCGAGGAAGGCGTCGACAGGATCAGCTTGTCCTTCATCTGCTCCGGCTCGGCGCAGCGGGCAATGCCCGGCTCCACGTAGTCCAGCTTGATCCAGTCGGAGAACCATTTCAGGCCGCAGTCACAGTATAAAGGATTGCTGCCCAGAGCTCTGGGGAAAGAAAAAGCGAAGAGTTTAAAGGGACTGTCTAATGGCCAGGGGACAGTGCAAAGCTACTCACATGTGGGTCAACGACTTGAGGTCCTCGAAGGAGCCCTCCGGCAGCATCGAGATGCGGTTACCGTGCAGCGAGAGCACGCGCAGGTTATTCAGGCCAGACAACGCATGCCGCTGCAGACACTGCAGCTTGTTGTACGAGATGATGCTGTGAAGAGAGTGGGGGAAGGGAAGAAAGGAAGGGAAAAGGGAAACGGAGACGTTAGCAAATTGCATTAGGGCACACAGACACATGCGGCAATTGATGAAGAAATGAAAGTAATTGCAAAACGTTTTCCATTCGCAAAGCGGAGGAGAGACACCAGAAATAACGGCTGGCTAAGCTTTGATTGTGGATAGCGCACATTGACTACGGTAACAGTGGGCTGAGAAAGCAAGGCAGGGACCTCAGATCAGACTTTGTTTAGGATTGGGGATGAGTATCGACCGGCAAGCAGGGTTTTAGTATCAAAAGTAAAGTAATTCAGCTTTATAACCCATAAACATGGTGTTTTCTAATAGATTTATGCCTCAGAAATCTCTAAGAACGGAAACCCCTTTGAAATATTTCCTATATTAACGTTTCTTTATACAGATAAACCAGCTTCGGACCACTGTGCAGGCTAGGCGACGCTGGCATCGAAGTCAGCGCCGACGACTAATGCTTAAGCACGAGTCACGATTTCGACTTTACGTCTCGGAATGAATTTCGTGCCTGCGCCTTCTTGCTTCGCAATGCCTTTTGGACAGAGGGACGGAAACTGAGAGCCAAAAGACCAGGCATCAGGCACTAGGCACTAGGCACCAGGCACCCGGCCCCCAATGCCCAATGCCCCAGCCCATTCACAGGCCCAAGCCCAGGTCGACAAACGATGCAATTGGTGCAGAATTGTGTCAAGCCCTCTTGAGCCTTCGATTTGCGGTGGTTGAGGCTGGTTATTTTTCGTGGTTTCCGTGCTGCGACGTTGCAATTAAAAAGTCATTAGGCCGCGAACGGTGGTGCACTTACAGCGTGGACAGCTTGGTCAGATTGGCGAAGGTGTAGTTGGACAGTATGGTGATCTGGTTGTTGCTGAGATCGCTGCAAAGAGAAAATTAAGAAAATTAAGCTACCGTTTCTTTAAAGTCCTGTAATCCAGAGATACTCACAGTCGTGTCAAGGCCCGCAGATGACGAATGCGTTCGTAGTGGATCTGCTCAATCTCATTGGACTCCAGATAGAGCTCCGAGGTCTCCGCTGGTATGCCACGCGGAATCTCCTTCAACTGATTCCGCGAACAGCGAACCACAGTGCCCGTACAGGTGCAGGATGGCGGACAGTAGCCATCGCCCAGGCAGCCCTCGCTGTTCTCGCTGGTACACTTGAATTCGGAGTGGGGCAGGTCCTTGATCTGCACGTCACGTACTTTCGAGGGGGCACCGCAACGTGCCGCTCCGCCGTTCAGCGATTTTTTGCGCAGCCAGTCCGCGAACCAGGCCAAATGACAATTGCAATTGAACGGATTCGAGGCGAGGTTCCTAAAGAATAAAAAATTGGTTTCAAAAATAGCCACAAAAAGCGATTACGATAAAGGCTTATTGATAAAAAAAGGGTTCTTATAATTCAATTTCTGCCTGAACAATCCTTTCTCCCTATCCCTCCCCCTGTGATAAATTAATTCCGTATTCATTCGGAGCTGTAGTCAGCATATGTTACTCTCTCTCTCCTCCGACTGGCCAATCCAATCCCAGCCAAAGAGGCACTTTAATTATGCGGAGGAGAACAGGAGAGTGGGAGTGGGAGCTGGAGAGGAGAGACCAAAGGGGAGCGGTAGCAGAGCCATGAGCATAGTGGAGCAAGTGAAACAATGGCGCACAAATTACATTGGCAATTCCAAAGTTGCAGCCGAGTCCAGACTAATTTAATAAGCAATTCTGCTTTGTCATGCCATCAGCTATGCTGGCTCTCTATTACACTTATGTGTGTGTGTTAGAAAGTGTACACTGGGGGAAATAGTTGATGCCTTAGGGAATACATTTAGCCAATAAGAAAAGGGAGAAAGCATGAAAGTGCTAAGGATATAAAAGTCTTTAAAGGTAAATAGGTTTCATAGCTACAAATCTAATTATTCACACAGATTATGTAAAGAATGTACTTCACTTTGGCTTTCTTTTTAAATTAATTCATAATATTATAAAGATTCTTTAAAGTGTAAAAAAATTATAATCAAATAACCAAGTCCAAAGAATATTTTTACTATAGTTTTCCCCAAAAACTCTCCTAATTTCTATGATTGCTAAAAACACAACAAATCAGAAACAGCCTCAAAAATAACTCTATTCCTTCCATACATTACTCCCATAAAACCCCTCTTTCTCCCAGTGTAAGTGTGTGTAGGCCGCAGGCTGGCATCTAACACTTTGAGCTCCCTTCACGCAACACCTTCAAAGGTGGCGAAGGCGGCAGGCGGTGAATGTCTGTTGGCGGGACCTGGCCGTGGGTGGTGCTGGTGGGTGTCATGTGGTGCACAGCACTTAATGAATTTCATTGATGCTATTTATTAGCTACTTAAGTGAATTTTACAATAATTTGCGAGCAGCAGTGGGCTGCTGCCACAGCGGACCACGGACCACACACAGCACCTATCGCACACACACACATCTCCAGCTCCCACATAGAAAGTCCCTTCATTGAACTCAATTTTAATTAATTAAATCATCGAACACACACACTGAGTGTGCTCCCTTTTGGGTCTCTTGTGTGGTGTGTGTTGTGTGTGCTTGGGGGATGATTTACAAGCAGGAGAAGATGGGAAGAATGGCTGGCTGACAGAGAGCCGGAGGAGCCAGTGGTATCTGTTATCGCAGTAGCAGCACATACTATGCCAGACGGGGAGCAACTCGGGCTATAAATTGAACTTCAATTGAATTATATACAATAGTTTGCTGTGCTTTCGCTGGCTGCCAGGGAGAAGCAAAACTGATTTGAAGGCAGCCTCAGCCACATCAGACGGAGTTCAACGGGAGAACAATCAGAACCATTAACCTCATTTTACGAGGGAAAAGGAGCTGCCCTGCTCTGTTCTTCTCTGCTCTGCTGGCCAATTAATGCTTAAGCCAAATCATTTGTCTATTGAAGTGCATCCCGAGCACTTGGCACAGTTTTAATTGCTGCAAAGGCATCTGGCTTCTGCTTCTGGTATCTGGTATCTGGTTGGGGAATCTGGCAAGGAAGTCATGGATACTTACAGCGACGTCAGCGAGTTGAGATGCTCAAAGGAGCCGGGCATAACGCATGAGATTTGATTGTCGTACAAATTGCTGCAATGGAAGGAGATGGCATAAAGTCAGGTTAATGAGTCTCACAAGGGGTTAGGATAATTATAGGTTAGACAACAGGTTTTGCAAGGATGAAAGAGCAGGGAAATTCAATGAATAGTTACTCCTCAAGAGGAATCAAACTTACAGCGTCTTGAGTTGATGCAGTCCCAGGAACATCTTATTTGAAATCTCCTTGATCTTATTCTCGCCCAGCTGCAGCTCCTGGATGTGTGAGGCCCCCTCGAAGGCGTTCGGCTCGATTCCCGTCAGCTGATTGCGCTTCAGCTCCAGCTTGACCAGATGCGGCAAGCGGCCAAAGAGGCCATCGGAGCTGATGCGTCCCAGTTCATTGTCGTTAAGCAGTCTGAAATCGAATAATGTATCGAGTTAAGGAGGAATCAGGATGCAGAAGCCAGGAAGTACACAGTAGCCGGAAGGAAGCGAGTGAGGAATGGGAGCGACTTACAGCTCGGTCGTGTGCAGGGGAATGTCCCGTGGAATCTCCTTCAGGCCGCGACCCGTGCAGTCCACGGTGGTGCCCTCGCAATGGCACATTGCCGGACAATCGGAGTCCATGCGGCACTCGCCGGACAGCTTCATCCGCAATTCATCCCAGGAGCCTGCAAAAAGCAACAACGAACAGCAAGAAGGAGGTTGGTTGGTTAAGCACAAGAACGCGCCGGGGCACAGGCTCTCGGTCTTACATTTGAATTTCTCCTCGCGCAGCGATTCAATCCGACGACGATGCATCCGCTTCGGTGACTCGCAGCGGGCTCCACTCGTCTCTATGGGATTTTTGTGCAAATAGTCGGCCAGCCAGCGCAGATTGCAGTCGCAGATGAAAGGATTCTTGGCCAGATGCCTGTGGGGTGTCGTCCGGGTGTTGTGGGTGTTTCGGGTGTCCAGGGTGTTCCGGGTGTTCCAAGTGTTCGCCAGTGTGCGTGTGCAAATGGAAAGAAAGTAAGCAAAGAAAGTAGCATTGAGCATTCGACTGAATGGCTGAAATGGTTATGCAGCAGGACTTAAGGGGACCGAGACGTTGCCCGGGAAACAGAAGGTTCTGAATGTGCAGGGAGTAAAGGTATAGGTATAGGTATAGAGGCTTTCGGAGGAGACTTGAGACGTCTTAAAAGTGCACCAGCCTTGTGGCTACGACATTTCCGTTGTTGTTCACCTCCGCCCCTCAGTCGTTGTTGTTTTGCAACTATTTAAAAGCAATTCCCTGCAGGGTTGCCAGGTAATAGAAACAGTTCCTCCTGATGAGGTGGATAGCCGATGCTCATTGATGAGCTGCATATTTCCTCACAGCTCTTGAAACTCGCCCCTCTTTAATGGCCACAATTTGGAATGATTTTTATGTTTCCGCTGCCTATATTTAAAAGTTAGGGGCCATAAAAGCTAGTTTGCTTCATTCGCGTATCAATAAACATCTTGGTTTTGCAGGTTCCTTAACCAGTAGTTTGGGTATTTCTGAAGGTAATTCAAGTTTCGGCAGTTTCAAAGAGCCAGAGTCATAAAAATCTAGCAATTTCAGTTTTATATTTTGGCAAGTTAGATTTAAAGAGAAGTTTTTCTTCCAAATTCTTTAAAGAAAGAAAATATTTAGCATTAAAAGAAAGGTTATTTCGGTTTTGAACTTTCAACTAGCTTTTGTAATTCGAAATCCGTTAAGTTTTAGTCTGTAGAAAGCTGACAACCCTGGCAAATACTTAACCCACTCAAGCATACAACAAATCCTGCACTTTTGGACCTCGTTTTCCCGCCCCGCAAAGGGGCTCAGGAGGTGGAGACTCTCCGCCTTCCGTCCAAGTTTTTAGTTGCAGCCTCGCAGCCGCGCACATTTATCGATGCCAAAAGGAGAATTCTTCTTCTCGGCGTCTTCGTCTTTTGTTCGCTAAGGCCGAAAGTCTTCACGGTTCACGGAGAAGGGAGATGGGAATTCATGGAAGCTGCGAGAGGCAGGAGGAGCTATAGAAACTGGAGGAGCTGTGGGCGGAAGGAGCTTCTTGTTTGCTGCTAAACAAATGTCAACGCGAACGACGAGGCGACGCGAGGCGCGACGCGGCGAGGCGAGAAGGCGAGGGCGCAGTCAAAGGCAACTACTAAATGCACTTCAGAGGTTTAACACCAAAGTGCCTGCTCCATTCAAGATGGGATCCCGACATGGGCTCGAGTGGACGTGAACGTGGACGTGGATGTGGATGTGGGCGGGCACAGTGGTGGCATGGGGGGCGGAGCTGGGACTTCATGTACTTACACCGTTTTGATGCTCTTCATGGCGTCGAATGTGCCATTAGCCAGCGACTGGATGTTGTTGTCGTACAGCGAGAGCAGGCTCAGGCTGTGGAGGTCGCGGAAGGCATCCTTGCGTATGCACGAGATCTCGTTGGCGTTCAGCAGAAGCAGCTGCAGCGAGCCGAGTCCTTTGAACACGCCCGAGGGTAAATCCTTTATTTTATTGCCGTACAGCACACTGATGACGCGGATGGATCCGAGGGTGGAGTCGACATGGAAAAGAACACACAAATAGGAACACACGACGAATGTTAACACAAAGCTTGAGAAAAGTAAAAGGAATAAACAAAAGCACAGAAACAAAACAAAAAAAAAACCATGCCAGAAGGTGGCACAAAAATTACAAACAACAAAAAAATATATAAAAATCACTCTGCGGCCCAAGACAAAGTGGTTGGAGCTGTGCTGTGGTGGTGCCTCCTTCTGGTTGATGTGGATGTTTGCTGCTGTCATTCCAAGCGACAACTGGTTTGTTTGGGCAACCAGCCGAGCTGAGAGATGAGCTGGCGTCGGATCTGGACTCGTGACACGCTTGAAAGGGTTCATTTTGAACAAAAAATAAGGTTCTTAGGCATATTTTCTAGCTAGTAACTCCCATAGGTCATCAATTGTTTAAGAAAATTCTAAATAATTTGAATTTAAAGACTGACTTTCTAACAAATTAATTTTAAAGTAATATCTCTGTAATATTTACTGTATTTATTAAATATATAATAAGTTTAATAGCAAATTTATCTCTTAAAGCATTTAACTAAAACTCATCCTTGTTAAAAACACCTTTCTTAATTTTCTTTACTTAAAATTATCCTTAAAATCTATTAATTTTCCGCTTAAATAAAACCCTTAACAAATTACTAACTAAAAGTATATTTTCCCCTGTAAATCCTCGTAAACATAATCACTTCCAACAACCTTCCAATACCCTAAATCCCCTTGAATTATGCAAAGTCAAATCCAAGGATTAGCCAGCCCAAGGCCATGCTCCCCCTCGAGGTACTTAGCCAGGAATTAAAACCTTTTTAATGGGAACAACATTAATTAAGTTCGTGTCACGTTTCCAGCTCCATCAAAACGAGGCACACACACACACACACGTGCGACAAGGTGGAGGTCCTCCTCGTCGCCTGATTCCGCACAGGTAAGCCGATGCCTTGCGGTGTGAGCCAACGCTTAGCGTGGGCCGATTAGCCCGCTTTTGGCCAGGCCCAGAGGCACCTCTTGTCTCCCTTCAACCCCTCCAGCAGCAGTGGGTACTCCAGCTCAGGTGACTCTGCCACCACCACCGCCACCAGCACCAGCGTGTGCACGGGGCAGCTCAAGTGAGTGCACACTTTGTGCGATGGCTACTTGTTGCACTTGGTAAAGTGCACCAGGCACCAGGTTTCCCCACCACCACTTCGTCCTGTGGCTGCGCTCCCGGCATTATCTACTCACAGAGTGGTTAACTGCTTCAGGCCGCTGAGGGCGTCATGGGCAATCCGGGATATGTTGTTGTTGGACAGGTCGATGCGTCGCAGTCGCCGAAAGCTGGAGAACGATTTCGGCGGCAGTTCCGTAATGAAGTTCTGCTCCAGGCGGCTGCAAAGAGAGAGGGGAGTGGGGTGGGGTCAGAGGAAAATGAAAATCACTCCAGCAAATGAGACGAGTTGATGATGAGATGCACCACTTACAGTTCGGTGGTGTCGTCGGGCAAGGTGACGGGCACACTGGTCAGACTCTTCTCACGGCAATCGACGATCCCGTCGGCACAGCGACATGGGTGCGGACAGCTGTTCTCCGCCCCGCATTCCATCGGTGCGTGCTCCGTCAGACCTGTTGATGGACAAACAATATGGTTGGCGAGAGAGAGAGATCAGGGATAAGTCGCTTGCAAATTTCGCTTCGCTTTAATTTCGTTTCGGGGGATGGGCAGGCAGAGCAGAGCAGAGCTCCGGTAGCTGGGAAACGAGCATCCATCCGATTTGGATCTCTACCAGCAGAAGCGTAATTATCAATGCTACTGCACAGCAGCGTGGATAGGAGAGAGTAAAGGAGGTTTCGGGGTTTGGGGAGGTGTAACTATAACCAGCCGCCGGTCATAAATGTTTACCCATATAATTCCATAGCATTTCATACAAAACGAAAGTCAAACAAGCCAAGGAATTATAGAAGGAAATAGTTAAAAGGTGGCAGAGGAGATACTCTTTCTGGGGGGGAGATGAGTAAAATTAAGTTTTTGAGAGTAATTTAAAGGAAGAAGGGAGGTTTTTAAGGACATTTTAAAGGGAAAAGTTTAGGAAAGTAAAGTATTTATAGTTAATAAAGTGATTTAAACTATTAAAACCTATTATTTGTAATGAAAAAATAAGCATAAAAAGCTTGAAATCATCAGGAAACTATTCCTAGAGAAATTAATATCAAAAATAAATCAAAAACCTCCCCTAAAAAAACCCTCTAAATGCTCCACACCTATCTACAATTCCCGAAACAGGTATGGCCACAAATAAACCATCATCCAACTTGACACGGGTCATCCAATATCCAGGGTTATTCCCTCAGCTCATCTGCATACTGGTATCGATTACAGGCTCCCTGGCAAAAGCCACCACAGCCGAAAACAATACCCTAACCAGGCGGCAGAAATTGCTGAACCGCTGAGCTGAGCCAGAGCCTGAGCCGAAGCCTCAACCTCCGCCTGAGAGCCACCACCATCGAAACTCGTTTCATGGCTGCTGCTGCTGCTGCATCGTTTTCGAGGCGCATTTTCCGCTTCATTGAGCGCTTCACGCTCAGTCTTGAGTCTTGAGCTTTGCTTTTCATCTTACTTTTGCTTGATTTTCGTTTTGCTTTTGGTTTTGGCCACCTTCCACTTCCATTCACTTGGCCCGCAGCTTTGGCTTCAGCTCCGTCTTGAGCATCTGCATCCGCATCTTTTCCGAAAAAAAAACCACAACAACACAAACACAAGCCAGTGATTTCGACGGCGTTAAACGTTTTGGCAAACAGCACAACGGCGAAGAGCGGGGATTACCCCCGAAATGGATCGAGATGGAGATGAAGCCACCAAAACCACCAAGTGGATGAGGTTCTCTCTCTCGCCAGCTATGAGGCCATGTGGAGGCGGCGGGGGCGTGCCCATATGACTGCTTATGATTTATACCCGCAGTGCTTTCGCCTTTTGTTGTTTTCCTCGCGTTTGGCATAAAAAACTAATTAATTTCGGCCACGAATAGGAAGGGGAGGAGGAGAAGGAGGAGGAGGGTAGTAGGACGGGGCGGTACACACCATTTTTGGTAGCATTCGGGGAGTGGAAGCTGCCACAACATGTTGCACAAGGCAGCTAGGCAGCTCGGCAGCTAGGCAGCAGTATCCCATTACCATTACATACCCGAGCATTTGAACTCCTGGTCGTGCAGGTCCGCCACGTTTTGGCCCTTCAGCTGCGACGGCGACTGGCAGCGGGTGTAGGGCGCCAGGCGGGTGGCGCTGCGCAGGAACCGCGACAACCAGGACAGATGGCAGTCGCAGGCGAAGGGATTGTCCGACAGCCTAAGAGCTCGCAGTCGTCCCAGTCCCCCGAAGATGTTGTGCGGCAGCGACGTCAGGTTGTTGTTGTTCAGCGTGCTGTGGAGGGAGTGGAGAAGTATATGAGTATATGGTCAGTACTGGTATATGGAGTGAGTGCGGATGATCCGGGCTTATCAGCTGGGTAGTATCTATAAAGCTAGTTATGCCTCCGATGCCCGAGGGCTGGGCACGGCCAGAAAAGGAGCAGCTATCGATCGAGTGCCGATCGAAATTTAATTAAAATTTTGCTATATGGGAAAACGTTTCCTGGTCCATGTTTGGGAACGATGTCATCTATCTTTAACTAAAGTCTTGAGTTTGTTACTTTATAAGTTTAGTAATGGGAATTTTACTAAAAAAAAATGTGCATTTTGTTAAGGAATATAAATAATTTAATATAATATTTACTTTTCTTATTAAAAATTGATATATCGACACTGTATCGATTTTTAAAAGTTGCGATATACATATATATGTTTGAAAGATCTAAGTTTTGTCCCTCTACATTGTTTTAGTTGAAAATTTCACTAACATTGATTTGAATTGATTGAAATTAGACATTTTTCGATTTATCAAATTTCGATTTATTAACCTTTACAATATTTCCGATATAATATATATTGTACCTTCTCGCAATATTTATTAGAACTCTCAAGCATAATAATTTAATACCTCTAAGCGAACTAAAAAAGGTTTACCTTCCATTAATTATTTAACTTTTATATCGATAAATCTTTCAATTTATCTTGCAAGACACAGTGTTAATTCAAGTTAAACTTTCATTTACGATTCGGTCTTATGTCAATTACAAAACTGTTTAACTTTCGCACTGCCACTTGCCATATATCAAGCTGGTTGTGCCACACACAAGCACACACTCCTCGGTCTGTGGCTGGTAATCAGTTGATATATGAGCTCCATTTCGGGCCTGGGATTGGCTTATCTCGCCACGAAGCTCAACCATTTATTATGTAATTTAGGCGGCGCGCATTAACTGATTGATTTTTAATTCATTCACTAATTCCCGTTTGATTGATTAACAAAAGGCTCTAAATCATTGATTAATTACTCGAGTGGATTGCCGCGCTAATTTGGTTATCCAAGCACTAGCACCAAGATATAGCTCCCTTCACTTTCGACATACAAATATATAAGTTATTTTATACTCACAGTATCTCCAGCTCCACGAGACCCTTGAAGGCATGCTCGTCCAGGCACGTGATCTGGTTGTTGTCCAGCTGGAGACTCCGCAGCGACTGGGCTCCCTTGAAGACGCGCCGGCCCACCGTGACGATGACATTGTTGGATATATCCCTGGGGATTTATGAATGATATTAATAAGGCACTCGGCAAGGAGTTGAGGCGAACTACAAGTGTCGACTACGATATCGGCTACTTTGGAGTTGGAGTTTTTACTTACAATCGCAAAAGATTCGCTGAACTTGTCACTAAGTTTTCAGGAATTGCCTTTAGTCGATTGTTGTTTAGGCGTCTGATTGATTACAGTGTTGTTGGTTTTTGATATGTTTTTGGTGTTTCGTTTCGATTTTGGTTGGGTTTTGATTTAAGTTTTTTTGGTGTAGAGACGAGCATATTAGGTACGCAAAACGAAACGTAACAAAAGCAGAGAGAGATTCAAAGAACGGTAGAGATATATGCAATAAAATAAACAAGAACGAAAGAACGGGAATCAGATACAATAATGGTTAAAAATTCAAGCTAAGTCTGGCATCAAGCTAGCTAAACTCTAAATCTAGAATCTAAGAAAAATACTTATTAAGAATTGTCAAAAATTCGGTTAGTAAAAAGTGAGTTATATAGTCATGCAGCTAGCATTGTGAGAGGTTTATTATTAAAACTAAGAACTAATACTCACAGTCTTTCCAGGGAAACCAAATCCTGGAAGGAGTTCCTCTCAATGGTGTGGATCTGATTGTCCGTCAGTTGGCTGTGTTCATAAAATATAGAAAAAGTTAATCCTGCTTTTCCTTAAAGAAAAATAAACCCAAACTTACAGCATTCGCAGCTTGGTCAGTCGCTGGAAATCCGTCTCGTATATCACGGTCAAGTTATTGCCTTGCAGCTCGCTGCGAATATATAGATAAAGAAATTACGATTACAGAAATTGCATTAATTATGTTGCAACTTGGAGGAGGAGTCGGAGGAAGGATGCAACCCGAGAGGCACAGACACACACACAAACACACACTCGCTGGGCGATAATTTTTTTTAATTGCTTGTAAGACAAGAAGACAACAGCAATCTGAGATACGAATGCAGCTGCAAAAGGGGGTACACACGGGGATATCCCAAAGAGAGAAACGACCGAGTAAGAGTACGAGATTTCTGATAACGAAAATATGATATTTAATCATTGAACACGACGGCGGCAGGGCAGGCATCCCCAGAACTCGTTTCTTGAATCGGAGAATTTGTTACCTGTAGATGTCATAACAATGAAATGCAACCGAAGGAGATACAAAAGACCCAACCTCGCATGCGCAACCATCTACATCTGTGCATGCTCCTATAGAGATATATATGTATATACAGATATAGCCAGACATATCTACATACAGCCAGCAGAAGCAGCAACAACAAGTTGCTGGTCTCAGCTGCTCATTTTTTGTGAGTAAGGTTCGAGAGTTCGGTTCGAGTCTGAACAACAGGTAGGAAGACCTTCGGCGACCCAAACGTAAAAATATTTTCTGTGCGGCTTAAGCCTTAATGAATCTCGCATCAAGTTGCCGATGGAGCAGCCAGAAGATGGAACTACACATATATAGTGGATGGAGTGTGTTTGGTGTGTGTATGGTGTGCTCCTCCTTAGCTCACCGAGACTCGCACACAGACACATCTTTTTAATGAGCTTAATATCTCTCAGAGATGTGGGCATCTCGCGCTGAGATCCAACTGATTACACCGGACCAGGCCATGGTAACTACACAGGGGGAAAAATATAAGCCACAAACATATTGATTTAATCTCTCAACTAAAAGACTAAACAAATAATCTTTCTAAAACTTATAAAAAGTTTAAAATTTCACTAAATTTCTACCTCTTTTCCCTATTAATCTGTCTTTGTTTTGTTTTATTTAATTTAAAACACCTTTTATCATAAGTTTCCCTCTCTGTATCTTGGCCATCTTATAGCTGAAACAAGATTTTCAATACGTTTTGTTGGCCTTTGTTTCTGTGTGTAACAAAAATAATAAAAACAAAAGTCTTGCTCGTTGCCATCTAATTGCCAAACATTTTTCAAACGCTTCTGGCTTTGGGGTTTTTATGTAATTTGTTTAAATCACTTTTGGTTTGGCTCAGGAACGGTCGTATGCATAATTTTTGCCGTTTTTTCCTGGCTTATAATTAAGCATTTAACTTCATTAGATGCCTGGCGTGTGCTGGGTAGAGAGTGAGCCTTTTGTTGTGGGCTATTTTCACCCTCTGCTGCTGCTGCCAATTAGATGCCATCTTGGGGTTTGGGCTGCTCTTTCTCTGCTAACAAAAATCAAGAGGAAGGAACCCAAGGAACCGAGCAACCAAAAGAACCCCAGAACCCCAACATCAAAAGCAGCTGCCACTGTGCTACCTCGGCTATAAATTAAACGTTCTCAGGTGTGAAGGGCCACCTTTCAATCCCCCACCTCCTATTACTGCTGCTCCTCCCACTGCTGCCCACAAATTAGATATGCAAAAATGCTGTCGTGTCAATTGAATCAACTGTGTGGGTGACTGGCAGCCAGGCCTCGTCAGCTTAGAACTCGATGTTAGGGGTTCTAGGTTCTGGGTTCGAGCTTCTAGGTTCCTGGTTCGAGCTTCTGGGCGACTCCCCTTCTGGGTTCTTTTATGGTCTCCCCTTGCTCTGGCAAAAGGCTTTGTAATTAAATGGCAATGACATGAGCGGAGGTAGGTCGGGGCGCTGATGAACACAATTTGCCAGGGCACCCAGTTTGCATTTGCCATTGTTTTTTGTTTCCAGCTCTGTCTATATACATAGATATATATATGTATAGTATATGTTGTATGCTCGCTTCAGTTCCAGCTCTTTTGGTGCACATTGACAGGCCCAATAGTTGTGGGCATGTTCAATATTTGATGTATGTTCGCTTATGTGCCGGGTTTAGAAGGTTTTCCTCTATCCTCTGGCTGGCATTAGGGTGTATCAGGGGTTTTTTTTAAGGGAAATGAGTATTTTATGGAAAATTAATTATCAAGAAAAAGACGGCAAATCAAGGAGATTTGTGATGAGCATATTGGCCCCTTGAACGCAGATTGATTTTTATTTTAAGTAAGGAAAAGTTACTTCTTTGTAAAGTCTATATCTTCCCTGATCTAAGTATAATGTAAGTACAATTTTTCTCATATCATTCTCCTTATTTCTAGTACTCTTATAAATATTTTCCCTTAAATCCTCTTGATTTTGTGCGTGCTTTACACAAAAGACTCTTAGAGGAGTCTCTCCAGTATTCAATTTCACGGAAACACAGGCATTTTTCGCCTTCTTTGCAGGCGTTTGGGCATTAATTCCCCAGCTTTAATATAATCTGTTGAAATCATAATTCCCCCAGCAGTCGCTCCGTCACATCCTCACCTGGAGTCGCCCTTTTATTTGTATTCTTTTCCCTGGCCTAAGCTCTACTTAAGTCTCCTGACACATTCTCCCTGCACTTTGACACCCGGGAATCATTCTCTCTTCTCCATCTTTCTCTCGGGTAAAATGTCATTCAAAAATTTGACATATTTTGTGGGGTTTTTCGAGCCTGAGGCACCCTGCGTTATATATACTTTAACGTGCCCAGTTCGGTGCTCAACGAATAGTATTTTAAAATGCAAATATGTCGTGCATGTTGATATGTTTTCTGTTTCTGCTGCTGTTGGTCGTTTCTCTGTTTTATATTACTCTCTGTTTGCAGCATTAAAAAGGAATAAATAAAGTAAAATGAAAATAAAAATAAAATACAAAAACAAAACAAAAAAAAGAGAGGCAAACAACAGCAGCCAAATGTGTCCCTGAGCAGTGTTTGCCACGGCGATCCGAGTCCAACTCCGGGCCAGCCAGTTGCCAGCAACTTGCTTATAACTGGGCTATAATGCTATAACGTTAATGCGGCCACTGCTGATATCTGTTATTAATTTATGTAGAAAAACTGCAGCCACGACAGTCGGGCTTTTGAGGCCGTCGAGAGAGGCTGGAGAAGAGAGGTTGGAGTTGAGAGGTGGACCGGCAGGAGCTGGGCTCGAGGGGGAGGTGGGTATTTTGCATACACTTGCTAATTGCCGGAGCGTTAATTTATGTGGCGACTGCCGGCGATGGACAGAGATGGAGATGGAAATGTGGCTGTGACTGTGGCAGTGGCATGGCTGGAATCGCAGCCGCATTGGCTTAATGCATTCGACTTTGCCGCCATGCCGCACATGCAACAATTATTGCCGCCCGGGGCAGCTCGTCGCAGCTCCTTCGGCGACAATTAATAAACTTAATGGCGATTTAATGTAAGCAGCTCGCTGCAGAAATAACTCTTTGCCAGCTCACAGAGGACATGGAGCACGGAACCCTCTGGAGAGCCTTTTCCCTTATCGCCATCGACACGACGACATGGTCACGGCTTTATTTATTTCCCCCCTAGCCAGGGTCCAGTCCCAGTCCCAGTCCCAGTCCTTTTGCTGCTGTTGTTTGCCTATGCTGATTTTTAAATAAATACAAATCGGAGCCCGCGCCCCGTCCGGGTCCGGCTTTATTATTTTAATAGAGTGTGTCCGTTGTGTTTGAACAATTGTGAGTGTGTCTCTCTGGCCGCAAGGAAGGGGCAGGCAGCAATCTGTAATTGGAATTCGTCAGGCTGCCGGCAAAGGATATCTGCTGGCAGATATATCCCTGACTAGGTATCGAAATCGCAGCTCCCATGGGGGAAGAGTGTGTATCTTTCTGTTGGTCTTTGGGTCTGTTTGCATAATGGAATTTCTATATAATTGTAAATTTAATATTGATTTATGGCTGCATGCTGAAAATAGCATTCGCATTTCAAAGTTATTTCTTTCTTTTTTCGATCCAATCATTGATGGTTTATTTATGGATACAGTTGGTAAAATATGTATTGATTGGAGTGCGAATGAAATGGAGATTTTTATAGGGAATTTTGTATCGAAAACTGAAGCTCCTTGTCTATATAAACTCTATATTTCAGAGGCAATCACTCATTAAAACCTTCTTAATAGTATCATTTATTTTCCAAGCTTTATACTCACAGTCTTTCCACATCCGCTGAGATTTTCCTGGGCACCGAGGTGAGTCCTCGATGCGAACAGTCCACATTTAATCCCGAACAGGAGCAGACCCGGGGGCAGCGGGCCTCCGTGATGACCCCAACACCTCCGCCGGGTATGTGTATGCCCACGGAACCCAGTCCGCCGCTGGAAACGGCTGAGCTGCCAAAGCCGCCGGAGTAGGGTTCCGCGCGTACCGCCGCATCATGGCTTAAGAGCGGCAGTAGCAGGAGCAGTAGCAGCGGTAACAGGAACTGGAGCCGGAAGGGTGGTGGCATCGACGTCGTCCTGGACGGCGCGGCCATTGTGGCACATTTAGCACAAGAAGCGTCGACGGCAGGCGGCGGCGGCAACGTGCCTAATTGAAACTGTCCCCCGAATGCCAATCCACTTTGTCAATAGCAATCACCGCTGTGCAAATATTTGGCGGGGAAAGGGAAAGGATTGATGGCGATGGCTAGCACTTTCACTTCACTGCTTCACTGTGTATCACTGAGTGTATATCCTGGGATATACAGAGTCGGGGGAGGCGCTCCCCGCGCTCTCTCTCCTCTTCTCGGTTTACTTAACGGCGGAACACACGTTCTTTTGCAGCCGTCGCGTACGCGCTTCTTGACCAAACTGAGCGGCGGCCGGCAGCTGTCCGGGGTTCGTGGTGTCACAGTAACGAGTAACGAGTATCTGCAGCGAGTTACTCTCTTTCGAAGACTCCCTCCAAAAAAGTAGGTAGGTAGATTCCGATTCCGCTGAGGAATTGTGCGCCCTCACACACGCACGCACACACAGGTTAGGTAGCAGGAAATGCACTTTTCCTTTCCTTTGTCTTCAGATAGCTCTCTGGTATCTCTCGGATACGGTCTGCACTTGGCTGTCAGCAGCTAGAGCGTACCGGCGGCAGCAACTTCATCATCATCAGCAACGGCACCGGCAGCTCGGAGGCATCACAGCGACCCGCTGGGCGCATCTGCAACGATACAGAAATTGGGAAAGAATTTTTTGAGTGAGGAAAATCATGAGGAATCATCTATAAAAATTCGGCAAAGCCAGAGGCAGTGCCAGGAAATCGTTTAAATATAAACGCTGGCGATGTAGATGTATATTTATTTCACTTAAAACTACAAAAATTGAGTGGCAGAAGTGGCAGAGTTCGGAGGAAACGCAACTGTCGCCTGTGTAATGCCATGATATATGGCCTGGCCACAAATTAGCTCCTCTTTTTTTTCTTTTTGGTGAGAAGAAAGCGAAAGACGAAAAAATTCAACCCCCGAAACACCTGTCGGAATGAGCGGTAGCAGAGGGCACTAATCACCTTCAGAAGAACTACAATTATCAGTTGTTTGGATAGCATATGGTTGTATTTTCCCTCGAGGGGGAATTCCCTATCAACAAGTAAACAGGGAAATACATGTGAAGGAAAGAGTTTTTCTTGGACATTTTGAATGATTATATTAGCTGAAGGTATCAGTATTTATCGTGTAACTATTATAAGTTATTTAAGATGTTTTTGGTGGATTATTCGAGAATATAGTTCTGAAGAACTACATTAAGTTCTACTAAAAATATCATCTTGAAGATTTCGAGAAAGTTCCTTGAGAACTAGATGAAGTTCTACTGTTAAAATCATCATAAAGAATTCCGTAAAGTTCCTTGAGAACTAAAAGAAGTTTCATTGCAAATATTACCCTAAAGAGTTCTGTATAGGCAAGACTTCCAAGGGATATAACATCACATTCTAATTTCCTTAGAATTCCCCCCAAGAATTAGACTTGCTGGCTGCACATTTTGGTAATTATTTGTATCTGAATACTCATCATAACAAATCATATTTAAGAGCTGACCCATTTTTCGGAGCATATGATAGTTCTTTCCTCAGGGAAATTCCCTGCTATCAACCAAAGTAAACAACAACGGTAGAGACATATGGAAAAAATAGATTTCTGCAGGCTAAAAACTACATTTTGGAATGATTAGAGGGAATGTGTGCCATCTCCGAGTCCCAGGCAGTAATTACTCCGATATGGAATCTCTGTTGGCTTCCGCTTTTCCATTCCCCAGGGGAATATGCTTGCCTCACAAATCATATTTAAGAGCACTCTGGCCCAATTAAATCCCTGGATTCTAATGACCCTCTCTGTCTCCGTCCCCGTCTTAGTTTGCCCTCTCAAGTGCCAGTCTTCATTTACATTCCCCAGGCTAGAGCTAACTGCTCCGATTCGATCTATATTTGGCCCGGAGCTTCTCTCTTTGCAGCTTCTGCTGCTGTTCCTGCTGGTCTGTCATGTTGTTTACTTAATTTGCAAATTGACATGTCTCTCGTGCCATCTCTCTCTCTGTGATATATTAATTGTTTAAATTAACATTTGGATAAATGACAGCCGCGATTGGTTCTGGCATTCGGAAATTTCGGTTATTGGATAACTGGTGTAATCAGTAATCAGTAATCAGCGCTGCTGGGCTGTCAAAAATCGCTCCTCTCCCTGCTATTTGGATATATCCCTCGCTCTGTGTCTCACTTAACTGGCAATCAACTTAAACTCAATTGAATGTCAAACGTAATTTGAGCAAGCTTTCCTCAGCACACACACACAGAGAAACGGAATGCATACTCCGTATGTGCTGGAGGAGGAACGGAACCTATCAGAGGCAGGCCTGGGCATGGGGGCCTTTAATCAAAAATTTATCACATAACCCCGCTCCATCCTCTACGGCGGAGAATACTTTTTGAACGGAGGCAAAGGCATGCCTTTCACATCACGGAAATTGCGGGGGAGTATGCTGTGCGTATGCTCCTCAAAAGATGTAATCACTGCATTGTCACCCAAGGATTGCTCCTCCATCCTGCAGGCATTGGCTCTCCAGCAACGGCTACGGCTACGGCCTGTGCTCTCTCATCCTCTACGGTTTATGGGCACATGCCTTGAGGGAATCTCCGCCTCAGAGTCTTGTCGGCTCATATGAAACATAAATCAGTGAAATTCTATACATGCCACTGATTGTCTACTCTTTTGCTCGACTACGACTACTCCTCATCCTCCTCCTTGTGGCTCCCCCTTTGGCCCCTTCCGGCAAATTCCAAAGCAAATTCAATGCATGCCAATAACTCGTTCTCGTTCTTGTGCCCAAGAAGCGGAAAAAGAATCCCGAGAGAGGGTTGAGGAGGAGGCTAAGGAGGAGGAGGAGCCTGCTCTCAAACTGGAAATACACAGTGGACGACGGCTACATAGTTGGGAAATCAGAGTGGCAGGGAATTAAGCTAAGCCAGGAGAGGAAAACAACTATAATTCCGATACCCCGAGATGCAGCAATCCAAAGCCGCTCAATATCAATTTGGCCAAGAGTTATAGCCGGAAAGTGATTTGTGTTTGCAAATTAAATGCAAAATTTCCAATTAGTATGCATGTTAAATAAACAAGCCCAGTTACTGGGTGTAATAAGCTTGGGCCTGTCCTAATATTTATTTGCTAATAAATCCAGCAGCAAAATTGGCATTTGGTTTTAATTGACATTGTTCTGCTAACATTTTACACATTTCTGTACAATTAATTTACTGAAGCTTGATGTTTTTCCTAATAAACTAAATAAATATTGACCTAATTTCAAAATTTGCCTGTTAAAAAGTCAAATATATTTGTTATAAATATTTATTTAGCCTACAGGCCAAATGAAATTAGTTCTCGTTAACTTGAAACAGCAAATCATAACTAAAATCATATTTATTCTACCCATTAGCACGATGTGTAAATTTATATATTTATTGAAATGTAATTAAAATATGTTCGCTTCCTGTTTCCATGGCATTCGCACACAACCAATAAATGTTGGCCCAATTCTGTGTTATTCGATTTGCTATTACCAGGGCCTAATGATGATAATTTCCATGCATAAACAATGACCACAAAAGCGGTTTAAAACTGCCGAATTATGGCGGGAAAAGTCCTCTTTTTAACCCCCTTAACAACCCCATAAAAGAGACGTACACACAAATCGTTAACCCTAACGATTCCCGCTACGAATCCCCACTCTTTTAGGCATTACTACATACTGACATCGGGAGATAAGGCGCTAGACTGGGAGAACTATTCAAATAGAGCCGGGGCACAAATAAAGCAAAGACACATGCTTAGATAGAATGTCAACTCGAATCTGTGGACTGGACTAAGAGAGTTGTCTTCAGATTAATGACGCGACGAGGTCGCCGTCAACTGAAACAATAGAAACCAAGTCAGGCCGGGCCATTCCTTGCCTTTCCAGTACCGCCCCTGGAGGCGCTTGGCGGCTCTCGCTGGCTCTTGTGGATTTTCCAATAAATTACGCTTAAGTATGCACTTAATTCAAATAATGCCACTGGGGAGGGACCACCGCCAGATGGAGATGGAACTAGAGATGGAGCTGGAGCTGGAGCTGGAGGGGCTTGCCCTCAAGTGATTTGTTTTTTTGTGGCTTACAGAGTGGATCCCTCTCTCTCTCTCTCTGGGGGGAGGTGGACGACACACTCCTCTCTGTGTGTGTTTGTCCACCATTGCCTATGACATGTGTCAAAATCGCTCTCTTGTTCTTTGGGAGCTCCCTTCGCCAGACACGAGATAAGCCATATCAAAGCACTCCACCTCCACCTCCACCTACCCGACGAGGGATTAGCCTGAAGACGTTGGCGTGGCCAAAGTCAAACATGTCGGGCTGCAGATGGAGCAAATATCGGGGGTCTTAATCAATGAGGAAGAAGAAATAAAAAAAAATAAGGAAAATCACAATAAATACGGGAAAACTGTTGACAAAGCAGAAACGGAAAAACAAAGTGCAAACAATCAATATATCAGAGATGGAGATGGAGATGAAACTGCTCCCCAACTAAAAGAAACAGAGAAAACAGGTTCCCCCAAAGGCCCCACAAGTATATAGTATATATAGCTGGCCAATCCATGATAATCTCAATTATGGATCTATAAAATGTGGAAATGTGAAATAAAACAGAAATGGAATGTCAAAAAAACAGAGGAGACCCATAATTATATTACCCAGACGGGCCTTAAACGATAATTATCACTCAAAAGCAGAAACAGAAACAAAAACAGATATCAATTACCGCTGAGCTGAAAGCAGGAAAGATCTGTCAAATGTAAATGATAATTTCAAGCGTAGATAATCGAGATCGTATCTGTTTTGATGATGGAACCTGCGAGATAATCGACTATTTACAACGCATCAAAATATTTTCCCTACCAATTTCCTTCTCAGCAATTCTCCTTGCTTCTCTTCTGATCATCATAATCTCTGTTATATTCCCTTATTCGTGCTTTGGCATTTCCGCAGCTTCTTTTATTTTTCTTTCTCCCACGAAATGTCGTCACTGTGAAGAGGATGTCGCCGGGGAAAGAGTTCAAGTCCCTGGGAGCGTGGTCAATGCTCAATGAATTGCATTACAATAAGCAAAAGAAAAAATAAATAAAGACCAAGCCAAGCAAAGAAGAAAAAACATAATAAAATCAGGGACAAAATCAGTACAAAGCCAAGTTCCAATAGGAGGCGGAGGAGCATGCTCCCGGCGACAGTTGTCCAAGCCGGAAGTGTCGCATACTTCTACGGATACACCGGCTTAATTATGCGCATAAAATGTTGGAACAACAAAAACAGCATCAACATCAAGGAAAACAAGAAGGAAAGAAGCGGCAGAGGCGAGCAATGTCGGGCTTGAAATGACAAAACACAAACATTAATTGCTCCACATTCACATTCACATTCTGATGCGGGGGCGGCGGAGAAAAAGGAAAAAGTAGGCGGGGCAGAGCAGGGCGGGGACTTACATATGCTCAGGGGACTGACTGCCGCTTTTCCCGCAGGAGTTGAGTGGAGAAAAGAAAGCGAACAGGGTAGCAAATTGAGCACTGCGAGAAAATTGGGTGAATATATATAAACCAATTTAAATTATTTAAAGAAAGATATATTTGA
This sequence comes from Drosophila watanabei, assembly GCA_008042575.1. NCBI lineage: Eukaryota > Metazoa > Arthropoda > Insecta > Diptera > Drosophilidae > Drosophila > Drosophila watanabei. Next base: position 12,735 of record VNJS01013581.1, on the reverse strand, counting down.
AACCATTGAAATTAATTTATATTTATTTAAAAGATAAACAAGTTTTACTACCTTTGATTAAATAGGATGGGAAAGGGACTAGGAAAAGGTATAGCTCTTTAAATCTTTACACTTAAAATTCTATAAAATTACTTTTAAAATATATTTGATTAATTCTAAATATATACAAAATTCTTTTTTTTTTATTATACTTCGTTTTTAAATCATTAAAAATGTTTCTGATATTTGGAAGCTTTATCTGTAATCAAACTGCACTTTCCTTTTTAAAAACATCATATCTTTTTCTGTTAAAAAAATATTATATATACTTCAATCATAATTGGAATACAACCATATTGATCCCCAATTGATCTCATCAAATTTATGTTGTTCAATTTAATTTTCTGTTTTCGATTGATCAAAGAGGAGAGAAATAAAATTTGCCAAAATGTTCCTGTGCTCTTTTTCCCCAACTCTATTTGTGCCAATTAAGACCCAACGAAGACTGTATTTTTAGAACATTTGCATTTTCGATTCGCAGCATTCACCTACGTTTCACCAATTTTTTATGATTAATCTGATTAAAACAGAGCATAATTCCTGCTTCTGAGAATTTTGCTTAAGAGAGCGTGAGCTTACTCCACCGTTGTACATAATTTTCAACCCTTTTCTGTGAGTGTAATCGGAGCGACTCCATTCAGAGAGAAGCGGCTTATAATTTATTAATCTATGCATGGAGACCAACAAATACTCGCACTCGACTCGTAATGTCCCCCACCCGGTGGTAACTTTCCCCACTTTCGAGTGCCGCTGCTCGGAAGGTGTCGGCAGTCAGACAGACAGTCCGTCGCTATCCAGAGCTGATGCCGTATGCTACATGCTGGATGTTGGATGCTGGATGCTATATAGCCATATAGCCTGAATATGCGGACCACTACATGTCACTTTAATCTCTTAGAAGTGTCACTTTTGCAGCTCTCCAAGTGTTGCTGCCGTTGATGTTGCTGCTGCTGCTGCTGGGTTTGGGTATGGTTTCGGGTTTGGGTCTGAGTCCGGGTCCGGGTTTTGTTTGGTTTAGATGGCTCGGGGTATGGTGCGGGGGCGTTGCAAACAATGTGCTGTTATAGTTGAATTTGAATTTTCATTTTGATAAGCTACAAAAAGGCATAATCACACATCAAATTGCAGCAACACAGAGTGAGAGACAGGGGCGAACCTTATGGTAATGAAGTGTAGCAGCTGTTTGTGAGTCGAGTCGAGTTGAGGATTTGAATAAAGCGAATGCCGAGGGATGCCCGATGCCCGATGCCCTTCTGATTTACATTTGATACACAGTCTCGCAGAGGAGAGTCGCCTCGACTACTTGAACAATCAGATTCAGTTTGTGCCACGCATTCGTTTCCATTTCATTTTCGTTGCCTCGATCTGCCTTTAACAAGTGACGATGACGATGAGGATGGCGATCAAGTGTACGCCCCCCTTGGCCCGTGCGAAGATTATGCTCTATTTGATTTAGGCTTGGATTTTATTATTGTTATTTCTCTTTTTTGGTGGCTTTATTATTACAATGGCGCCTCGAGTGCCGAACGCAATCTTCGTTTATCTTGTATTTATCTTTATCTCGCGACCGGGGCTGTGTGGGCTCACTATCATCATCGAAAAAGTGGAAATGGACAAATACAAAGCTGGGCATTATTTAATTTGTCGCTCTGTCTCAGGTTTCAGCTTGTTTTCGAGGTTAAAATAATAAACAACATCACCTGAGACGCACACAGATACACAGGCAGAGTCAGATACAGATACAGCTACACATGCCGCATAATTTCCCTGTAAAGTTATAAAATGTTTCACAAAATCATAAAAACCAAAAGGGAGGTGAATCTGAGGCGTGTGCTAGGTCCACCCCCATACCCATGCCCAGTCCCATCGGAATCCCAGGTGCAATGCGTGTTGCTGCAGTTGAGCTCGAGCTCGAGCTCGGGCTCGGGCTCGGGCTCTCTTCTACGCCGTAGTTCTCTGTTTTGTTTCGGCTTTTGTTTTCCGCATTTTAGGGTCAGGTAGAACCGTCGTCTTCTTTGCCCTGAAAGCCTGGCATTGTTCCACTGGCTAGGTGAAATATGTTGCCGTGCTGCATGCTGCATGTTGCATGCTGCATCACAGGGATTAGGACAGGTAAGGTTGTAAATTTCACCAGCCACGAGAGTCGTCCCGGGAGTCAAAAGGTTGACGAGCAAATGTGCAAAGTAAATGCACAAAACGACCAGGAGCAGGAGCAGGAAACAGAGTCGGGGATATTCGAAAAAGTTATAGTACTAAATTATATGCAAGCTCCACACACATCCCCCATGTTCCAGCATTAAAATTATTACCCGAGAAACATCCTAATGAAAATTTCTATTACATCCAGAATCCCCATAATGCCCCAACCCTGTTATCCAACAACAACCACATACTAAAATTATGGATAATTCTGCCAGACTGACAGACCAAGGGCACCCCGCAGTTTATCTGGTCATAACAATAAAACTCCATCAATGCTTCATATTTTGCCAGGCCCAATAAAAACGGCAACAACAACCACAACGTCGGCATAAATGTAACATAACCGCAAAGTACTGTCATTCCGTCATATGTCTGGCTAATAAAGCGAATATTCTAACCCCCAACCAACGCCCTACGGAGCACCATAAATCACATTACTCTTTATTAATTCCTAGACGAAACATAAAATAAATATCTTTAAGGACCGGCAGACGACGCAGCAAGGCAAACAAAAAATTATTTTGGAGCTCTATTAATCTAGCGGGTCATAACCCATCGATCCACCCTCCTTTCTCGGGACTTCACTGGATCGATGGAACGTGGAGTGTGATGTATATTTCGGGGGCATGCATAATGGACAATGTTTACAAGTTTGGAATTAGATTTTTAAAGAATACTTGGCCACTACAAGAAATGCACTTGAAGAAATTAGGTGCAAATGGGTTTAGTTGAAGAAAATATAAGTACTTTTTTTAAAGAAGATTTGAATAGAACTAGAGGTGAAAAAATGCTTCAATTAAGTATTGATAAATGAAGGCAAACCTTCAGATTAATTAATATAATATGAAAATAATAAAAATCTATCGATAAAAATAATAAATATTGATTCTTCTCCCAAATATGTATTTCAATTACCATATCCGATATTACGATTGGAATCGATTATTTTCTGCATTATTTGCTTTTCTCTAAGTACAAAATAGTGATGTATATAAAATTGATATATCTAATTCAATTAAATTACCGATAAATTATTAGATTCCCCACGTATCGATTTTTATCGATATACAAAAGATACGTATATTAATCTGTGATTAAGTAGATATCGAACTTTTCGATATACCCATATTTTCTGCCTTAATATAAACTTTTTAAAGAAGTTCAATTTAAGGCATTAAACTATAATTTTTATTTACAAACTACATGTAAGTTTTCAAGTTTTGTGTATTTTTTTCTTGAGTGTGCATTGGGAAAAACCGGCAACTGGAAATATTAAATGGAAATTGCTTTGGTCTGTCCTGCGTCCTTATGCCGCCTCATGCCTTCGCTTTTCACTCCAACTGACGCACACGCATCGTATCAAATTTCATGGCTCTTCGAAACACACACACATAGCACACACAGCACACACACCGTCGTATCCAGGTTTTCGCTCCGTATCTCTCGCTCTTTACTGGCGGCGTGTTGATGACAGATTTCGTCCCTCTGTCCCTGTGTCCGTCTGTCGTTTCATTTTCGTTTCGTTGAAGTCATTTTTACTCATTTATTGTCACCGTTAGTACGTCAGAGTCAGCAGCGAGCGAGCGAATGAGTGTGTTCGAGCGAGTGTGTATCCTTACAAGTACTTGGGAACCCTGCAGGCGGCCATCCATGGTATTGATTCCACTTCCACTGCCACTTCCTCATCCTCATCCCCATCCACATCGTTTTCCATCGCCACACAGCGGGGACACTCAGTCAGTCAATTGACATGACTCAACAGCAGGCGCATGTCCCTCGCTCTTCCCCCTGGCTTCGGCCATCTCGCCTCCTCCATTTTTGTATACTTATTAAATATTTAAAAGCTTTGGCCTTTGTTCCTCCAACTGGCAGTCGAGGCAAATACTTAATAATTTCATTTCGTTTCTTTAGCCGCACCACAGGCTGCCTTCTGCCGCCCGTCTCCTTCATCATCCTGCCCTTTTGACAAACTGCACGCACAGCGGCGACTTTAAAATTATGGTTTGTTGCATTTTAAATACAAATTATACATCCAGGCACTGGCACTGGCTCTCGCTCTGAGTCACAGTGCCAACCATAAAAAAGTAACTCGGAAGGCGGTTGAGGAACAAGTGGGTCAGGTAAGACAATGAGTGGTCATTAACCGCCCTGCGTCGAAGGGAAAAACCCCAGAGTTGTGTGATCCTAGTCCACACGAGGGTTGCTCAAGAACCCAGGGGTGACTTCTTGAGAGAAGTTCGGCAGGGATTGGAATGTTCTTTTTCTTTTTTTGGTCAGACCTAGGCAAGGCCATTCAAGGGAGTTGACACCTTGCAGATGGGCTCAAGTGCCTGGCTGAGAGGTGACCCCCATTTGTGTGCTGACCCCTGCAACAGACAGTTCCATACAGATGGCCAGAATGGCTCAACTTTCTATCCACGGGATGACCGACCCCCGGCTAAGTGGCAAGTTAGCTAAGCTATTCAATTCTTTGTGGTGACCCCCCTGTGGAGGCCATAAAAAGTTCTCACATATTGCTGTCAACCAAACTCCAATTCATATTTTTCGGAGAAGAAAGAGACCCCATTAAAAATGTGATCCCACCTGACCTCCACAATGGAATAGAAAAAAAAAAAACTCAATTAGCTGCTTATAATATTGATCTCTGCCAGCAGTAAGAGGTGAGACCTCTTTAAATGGAACAGATGGAGCTCACCCAGGAAAGATGACCCCGATTTGGTGGCCACCCTTCTCAAACGAAAATAAAGTGAAGTTCTGAAGTGATCAAATTACTCAAATATAAAAACGCTTAAGATACCCAAATATAGCTTTGAAATGGGAACAAAATGAGCAATTAAATTGTGGTGTAGAATTCTAAGATCTTCTAAATGTATAAGAACCCATTACTCCTGCTCAATTTCCCTCCGACAATGGTCATTTTCAAAAAAACTTTCTTCTTTTCTTTACTTGCAGGATTAACTATGAAAATCTGCCAGATTTCGAATACGTTTGAAGCACTCCTCGCCATAGGTTGCAGCTGCAGGTACACAGGGTGCAAGTTGCGCCCTTCGTCGACATGGTTATCAAAAGGGAAACCAGGGAGTGGCCACGTGAACACAGCAGAGAGAGGACAATGGAGCGAACCAAGAAGAATGAACCTAAAAGTATAATATGACAATTGTTGGAAAATTCCAAAAAGGGGGCGAGGCGAATGGCAGCACTAACTATATACTGTATGCTTTAGTCGCAGCACTCCGTGCCATATGCGGTTAGCCATAAAGGAAATGAAAAAGAGATTCCCCGAGATAGCCCCAGGTGAAGTTGCAGGGCGGGGATAATTGCATTGGACAGTTTCGGTGGAATGATGGACTCTGTGGGTACGTTCTGGACTTGGACTGGATTAGAGCGCGGTTTGGCCCCGACTGGCGCTTGGCATTTAAAGTGCCAAACTTCTCCGGGCCGGAACCTCGAGGGCAACCAGGCAACCATCCAACCAGGCAGACATACATATTTACAGAGCCCCATCTGCCCATCTAACACTCATTGGAGCTCAAGTCCCGCTCGCGCTGGTTAGAAATTCCAGGAATTTGTGCTGCAGCTACGACTGCTACTACTGCAGCTTCACATGGCACTTGCTCTCGTCCGATTTCAGCAAATATTTGCAAATTTACGTTGACTCTGTGTGTGTACAGCCCCGAGGGGCGGAGGGGACAAAGGCAAAGGGTTGGCGAGGAGGCATTAGCGACAACTGTCGTAGAGTGGCACTTAATGAGCAGCGACTGGGGCTCCTCTTACTGGCATTTCCACCGCTACTGTTACTGCAGTGGCCCGCATGCCAGACTAAAACCAGATGAAACCAAGATCTAGTCGACCTCTGGGATACCTGGTATCTAATCGTGGAAAAACTATAGCCTACCTATGGGAGGAATACATATCCTTAAGATTTAATAATATTTCAAGCTCTTGTAGAGGCCAATCTCTCGAAGGAAGAAAGGATCTTATCGTATGGTAAGTCACTTAACAAATCCCTATCCTTTTAACTTAGATTCCAGCTTAACCAGCATACCTTTATACCCTTTAATGGCCATGTGTACCGACCAGAGACCCCTGACCAGAGCAGACCAGAGAACCAGAGACAATCAAGCTGGAGTTATGCACGATGGCCATGCAATTGGCGTGGCAGCAGCGGCTCCTTCAGCTGCAGCAGCAGCAGTAGCAACAACACCAGTAGTAGTGGCAGTCGTCGTCGCAGTGGCATCTGCACCCAGCAAAATCTATCTTATGGATGCGACGGACGCCAGTTTCGTTTTGTTTTGCTTCGTTTCATTTTGTTTCGTTTCGTTTCGTGACTATTCTGCAACAGATTCCTCCTTCTGGTTGTTGTTTAGCAGTTTGCAGTAATTTGACTTGATTTGTTAAAGCTGACACGCGGATATATATATAGAAGTTCATCCAAGGGCCACTGCCCTGGCGGCAATTATGTGAATATGAAAGGAGTTCCCTCCAAGGATTAAGTGATTACAGAAGAAGGTTAACTTTAAGCGCCACTTGTGACATTTTAAGCTTTTAAAGTTTCATTACGAATTATTAATCCCCTCAAAGGAATACCTGAGTTGCCGATTTATTATCAAATTTAATCTGATTGCATAAATTGAGCTCTTTAAATAAGTAGAACTTATGCAAAATTGTTACATAAACAGCAAGGAAAACTGCAATACAAAATTCTAGGTTAAAATGTAAAGAAATACACTAGCATAAATCTTTTATACACATAAATAACACAATCAAATCAATTACGAATCAATAAATTTTAATTAAAACTGTTGTGTATTTTAATCACATGTTATTTATTGACCTTTAATAATTGCTTTTTGTATTTGGGCACCATGATTAATCCTTTTCCAAACAAAAATTAATTTAATGTCCTTGCCACAAATATTAATACAATTACTCTGCACAAATACTTTGGCATTAATAATAATATCAACCGCACCTTCGACAGAGATTAACCCATTAATAATTCCATAGTGAATTATGGCCACGATTAATCCCCGTCTGTGCCGAATTTGGCTCAGTGTACGCCCCGTTACTAGACGGACTCTGCGCTGGAGAGATGACAAATGTGCCGCTGCCATGTAATCGCATTAAACGTTCCACGATATTGCAACCCCCCTTGGCCTGGCCTGGCTAGCAGCAGCTCTGGATTGTGCCCGTTGCATATGTTGCGCTCATTATATTGGTATTTATAATGGCCATGGCTAAATCGCCGCCCATTTGGCCACGCCCTGCGCTTAGTGTGGGGCATTACGAGTCCGCCACCATGGGTATTACGTGTGTGCGCTGCAGCGCGGGATGACTACAATGATGATGATGATGATGGCAATCATCATAATTTTTCGGCAGCACAAAAAGCGCAATCCAAGAGCGATAGAGGAAGGGTGCAGCGGGGCCAAGAGATAGAAATTGGTCCGACGAGCCTGCAATTGACAATCTACACAATCGACAGCGTCTAGGCAAATTGCGAAATTAATTAAATTTTAGCACAACTTTCGAACGGTACAAAAACTCTGTGGCAGCGCCTGCTGCTGCTGCTCCTCCTCCTGCTCCTGCTACTGCTCCTGCTGTCCCCCGTTCCGAGTTGTTGGCATTTTCAGTGCGTTGATTGCCGCTCTGCGGTCGCTGTGGTCGCTGCTGCTCGGCGATAAAAGGGGTAACAGCCAGGAGAGGGGAGGGAAAAAAAGGCAATAGCAAAAGCCAAAGCCGATGAAACCCAAGCCGGGCGGGCGGCTTGGGCTCCACGTTTTAACATTTCTCGTACATGCAAGTGACAAGGCAATATCCGTCACGCAAACAACAACGACGACGACGACGACGACGGCGAACAACATACAACAACCGCCAACAAACCCAACCAACGGAGGCTACAACCAACAGCAGCAGCAGCAGCAGCAGCAACACCCTGACCAGCAGCAGCAGCAGCAGCAGCAACAACAAAAGCAACAATGTACAATGGTAAGAATCCGTTCCACCTGAAGAGCTAATTGTCTCCAAAAAGGGTTATGACACGGGGATTTGTAAGGCAAGCCCATAATGAATGGGCGACTTTTTCCAAAAGGATCTCCAAGGAGCGTAAAATAACCACAGAAATGCCTGAATGAATATGGCTTGCATAATTGAATACCATTGGGGTTCCTAAGAACATAATGTGTGGGTTGTAATTTGTGTGTGGAAGCAGCGCAAACAATGACTTCAAAGAAATGCATTCATTATGGGAACATACCTAAGCAGGTAACTTCATTAACACTGAATAAGTCTAATATTTAGGCAATAAAACCTAATACAAATATAAATATTTTATAAACAATAACAAATAATACCCTTTGCTTTAGGTGCTTAAATGCATTTCTAAACAAATTCCTAGAAAATCCTTAGCTATATAAAAAACAGAAACATCAAACAAAAAACCATTCCCAGGACATTCTATCTTCATAATCTGTTAATCTATATTGATTTTGGCAAAAGCCCATCGTTCAGCCCATAAAATCTATTCGCATTAACTGGGTAATAATATTCTCCTTAGCAACATGTGTTGCCCCATTAAACGTTCTCCATATCTCATCTTGCAATTATCCGAAAGAGAGTCCATAAACCAACTCCTCGCATAGATCAACTCAACACATAATCAACAACTGGCTGTGGACACCAAGGATTGCCTCATAATCTGGCATAATATCTGGCACAGCGATTACCCAAAATGACATTCGATAAGTAATTTCCAACATCTGGACATCGTATGTTTGGTCACTCATATATATGTAAATGCTATGCGAATGGCCGGCGATCAAGCCCCGAAATTATTGGCCATTAAATCGGCAATCGTGTCCACTGTGCCACGGGGTTTTGTTGGAAAATGGAAATGGGTCCTGATGGTGTCCACCACGGCTCTCTCTGGCTTTGGCAAAAAATTATTATTCATCGCTTGTACAACGACGACGACGATTCTGCCTCTGTCGGCGTCTCCGTCGCTGTCGGCGCACGAGTTAATTACGGTCCATTAGACTGCACAAGGGGTGTTTATTACCACATCAGTGGGCGCCGCCGCCAACGCCATCAGCCATCATATGGCCAGGACATCAGAGCGAGCGAGCGAGCAGGCTAGCAGGCGAGAGCCACTTGCGGTGGCTAGAAACTAGAAATTGTTGAGCGCTTCAAATCGCTGGACATGAAATCAGTTAGAAAATCTGCTTTGACATGGAAATTCCTCCGGTGCACAAAGCCCCTACTCTACTTTCCCTCCCCCCCTGGAGGAATCAACTGACAGGCCATGTCCTGGGCCTTGGCTGATCCTGGCACGGAAAGAAATTTGTGGGAAATTATGATAAACTTAATGGCTGTCAGGTGCATAAGCAATACAAAAAGTATATGGAAAAGGCACGGAAGATACTTATTAAATTATACAAAAAATCTAAAAAGTTAGACCTGAAAAGCCTCCTTCGATATTTTATCCGATTTGTATGAATGAAATCAGCAAGATACAACTTCAATTAGGTTTATTTAAACCTTTAAAAACTGTCATAACTCCTAGGACCCTCGCTGACACCTGAGAATAAAACGTGTTTTCGGGTCAACTGAATGTTTACACAATTATTTTATTATTGTTATGGAAAAACTGAAATTATAATCCTGTTTTTGTGTGTGTCCTTTTCATGGGCTTTATTTCCTCTGACTCCTGTGACAGGTTCGACGCACTTTTGTTGCTTGTATCCTACTTTTTTTTTGCCTGCGTTTTTAATTAGGACGCAGGCGCTGAACAACAACAACAGCAACGGCAAGCACTGGGGAGTTGCGAAGGGAAATTGGACAAAGGTTAGTGGCAGCAATCAGAGTTGGCATTGTGTGTGCTTCCCCTCTCTCTCCATCTCGCTCTGATCCCGCTCTGTATCTGTCCCGCTTGCTCCGATGGGGCCAGTGCTGGCGACAAAATTTATTAAAATATTACGCAAGGTTGGGCAGTCAGTCATGGGTTGCTGCCCCGTTGTTGTTGTTGTTGTTGCTGTTGCCCCGCACAGCAGAAAAGTTTTTCTCGCTTTTCCCCCCCGAGGAAGCGTGGGGCGGAAAAGTGAGGGGCAAGAGAGAGGGGGAGGGTGAAGGAGGGGTGGAAAATATTTTCAACAAATTTAGAAGAGCGGAAATTGCAAAGCATTCAAAGCGAGTTGAGTCGCAGAAGTCGAGTTATTTGTGCAAGGAAAAACTTTTTCCTTCAGAGTAAGAATGCGAATTTGTGGGTGGCATCCATGGGTGGCTTTTCCTTCTTATTTTTTGTTTGCTCTTTTGTGAAGGGTATTATTATTGTGATGTGGTGTTTCGTAACACAAATATATAACGGATACTTTTCTTTTAAATATATATATTTTTCATGGGTTTCGTGGAATCGAAATAATTTGTGTGTTTCCCATCAATTAATAAAGGATGTGTTACTTTAAAAATCTAGAGTTCTAAAGGATTTCGATTTGTCAGTGTAACCATAATCATATTTTAGAAAAAACTCCTTAGCTATGAAAACAAATCTCGCATAATAAAGGTTTCACTACATTAGCACTATTTTTCACTAAATTATAGTACTAAGATTAATTGTTAACGAGACTTTATTTCAAAGAATCGAGATACTTATTAAAAAAGCAGTTCAATTTAAGGATCTGTTTAAAAGCAAAGGTAAAAAACATCAGATTTACATCATAAGCTTCCTAAAACTGAGATTATAAACACTTAAAGAGCCCACTAAACATGAAAAAGGGTTGCTTGATAAGCTTCCAATTTTATTTATAAAATCAAAAAATCTTTAAAAATTCCAATTACTATCTGTAAAAGAGTATAACTAGCTTCGACTTGCCGAAATTAGCTTTCCCATCTCCTCGTTTCGGGTGGCCGGGGGAGTTGAGTTAAGTTGGTTTTAGTATTGCAGCGTCGACACAAAAAATATAAAGTTCGCGTTGTTTACATAACAAAGGCCAGCGCAAAGGCGGGGTGCAAGCGGGCGGGAAAAGGACGCTGAAAAGGAGCCGGGAACCGGAGGGGGTGGCCTGTCAATTTGTGCATTGGAATTCAACAACAACAACAAAAAAAAAGGAGAAGAAGGCAGCGATTCGGGCGGGCAGCAACACACATAAATTGAAGTTTTATTGTTGCTGCCGGGGCCATAAACAAAGTAATTAAATGCAAAAGCCAGGCAGCCAGACAACAACAACGGCCAATGCAATTAAACAGTTGAAGAAAATGATTCTTTTCGGATCGCTGTACCCCCCTTATGCCATCCGCTATCTGCTTTATTTCACCATGTGCCAAGCCAAGCAAAAAACAAAATCCTCCGAAAAGGAGAGCAAAATAAAAACAAAAGCAGGAGAAAAAATCTGCAACAGAAATTTGCAAATAAACAGACAGCAGTGCTGCCGGCTTCGTTGCTAATTGAAGCAGCTGCGAACGTTGACCGTTCAGATACTATATATATGGGATGTACCGACCCCACTTGATGTACGATGTACGATGATCATCAGACTTCTCCTCTTTGGAGCTGCTTAATTGGCAACAAGTGACAAGATTTTTTTCCGCACACGACTCCCTTCCCTGCTCTTTTCGGAGCTCAAAAATATGTTTGCCCATGGTGTGGGCAGGTGTGAAGACTTTTGTTAAACAAACCAACTAAAGCACCAAAAACAAAAGACATGAGAAAAAATGTTAAATGGTTAAACGCTAATGGAAATGGCGTCTTATTGCTTTGAGGGAAGTGTTGTTGTTATTCACAACTTTGTCGGCTAAGTATTCCTTCCATAAATCCGAGTGTGGGCAGCAGGCAGGCAGAGGAGAGACTCCGCCGAGACAGACGAGCGAGTGTGAGACAATGTTTAGCATGGCATAATTATCCGCTACTCTCGGGAACTGTAGGTAAAGGGTGTGGGAATCCCCTAAAAAAAAATACGAAAGAAACATAGGGTGATGGGGAGCTGCACAGCAACATTGAGGCAAATTACCGGACAAAGTCATTTAACCACGGCCAAAGCAAAAGAAATTCCCAGGAAAAATGTCTGCAATAAGTGCAGTACTCTTGGAAAAATTAAATGAAGTCATGAGTGAACAATTTGAATAATGATTCAGAAAGGGAAATAGCTCAAAGAGAAAAGATTTCTAAAATCAGGAAATACTTTAAGGGAACAAAGGTAAGGATCTTAACTATTAAAGATCAAAGTCTTAGGCAATTTAGTTATAAAATTAAAGCAATAAATCTTAGTAAAAAACTCCCCCCCCCCCCACCCCCAGAAGACTCCCAAATTATTCAATAAAATCAAAATTATTTCAATCTGAAGAACCCATCCATCAAATGTCTTAAATTGGGTCACTAAAATAAGGCCAACATGTGGAAAACCTTATCTATAATTACAGTGTTCTTTCCATATGTTCATTTCCACTCACACTTTGCTAGAAGGAGCTCGTGGCCACTTCAGGCCCTCCAATTTATGGGCA
>VNJS01013574.1:0-53162 GCA_008042575.1 Drosophila watanabei | reverse complement strand
GTTTTGTCTTGCTTCTAATTCTTTTTGCATTTTGCGTTTGACTGCTGCTGCATTCAGAAGTGTTTTGCGTATTAGATAAATTTCCGCAAAAGTTAAATATCATAATAAGGTAAGTGCAACCTATTTGAGTTTAATTTAAACATTAATTTTCAGAATTGATAAGCACCGATGCGAAATCAACCTAACTGTAACTGCGTGGATACTTATACGATTTGCGGAGTTTTCTTTTTTACTTTAAATTGGTACGTATATACATATGTATATTTCTGCAAAATGCTGCAATTTGCTATTTGTTTCTAGCATATGTATTTTATTTACAGATCGCATTAGTTGCTTAAAGGACCATCAGCCAGCAGAGGACGTCCCTGACACTAGGAAATAGGAAAGAAATAATGCTAACATCGATGAAAACATAAAATTTTATAAATAAATATTTAAATAAGAATTAATTACACCGATTTTTATTAATAGGGGGGAATTTTTAGGTATTTTCTATAGCTTTTCTTCCTGGCGAATTCCTACAGAATTACTGGCCAAATTCCTGGCGAATTCCGGCAGAATTCCTGGCGAATTCCGGGAGAATTCCTGGCGAATTCCGGCAGAATTCCTGGCGAATTCCGGCAGAATTCCTGGCGATTCTTTTTCGAAATTCCAATTGGTTTCAAACTCGCACAGGAATTCCGGGCGAATTCCTGGCGAATTCCGCGGGAAATTCCCGGCGAATTCCCGAGAAAATCCGGAGGAATTCCTCGTGTTCCGGGCCACGAACGCATGCCCCGAACAAATTCCTGGCGAAAATCCGGGGGAATTCCTGGCGAAATGCCACTAAATCCGGGGGAATTCCTGGCGAATTCCTCCGGATTGGTACTGAAGGGAAGGCAAACACACATACACACTTATAGATACACTCACACACACAAATTCAAATAAACAAATACCAATGGCAGCCGCAAACAAAACGGAAGCAAAGCGAAATCCTGTCTCGCAATGAGCAAACAATGGACGAGTGTGCGGCCGAAAGGGTTCAGGTGGGGTCAGCTGCGGTTAAATAAATGTTGGGGGGTGGAAGAGCTGACTAAGAGGGGGTAGGGGCATCCCCGGCATGTTGGTGTCAAAACAACAAATTGTTTTATAATGCTTGGGCCTCTCTGCGCCACCCAGACAAAGGGCACACACACACACACACAATGGCCACTCAAAAGCAAATCCAAAATGGAATGAAAATGGCTGCACAACTGGTCACTCAAATACACAAAGAGAAAACAGGGCCAATGATATTTATTTCATTTTAAATTAAATTTGAAGTCAATGAGTAAATTTATAAAAATATAAAGTAAAAGCAACTCTCATTAGAGAAGCTAAAGTGCAGCTTAGATTACAAAATAAAATGTTCAATTTTTCACAATTTTTTTGTCCCCTTTCTCTTTCGATTTCTAACTACTTATTTCTCTCAGTGCACCCACATACAATTTTGGGCGTGGTCAGCGTGTTGAAGACGGGAATTTCGGGAGCCAAAAGGGTTAGCAGTGCTTGGCTTATTGTTCGCATTGTCTAATCTTAAATAATTTGCCAGTCAAATGTCACGGCAAGGGGATCGAAATTTCACACCCCAGAATATGGTCTCCTTTTGTTTGCTATTGAAGCTGTGAAAAGTCCGTGAAAAGTCCGTGGAAATGCCTTCCACAAAGCGCAGAATAAATGATTGCCTCATGCATTGCTCTCTTTTTTCGGGAATTTCACTTCTTTTTTTTTTTGTTGAACGGAACTTTTCCGCCGCTTTTAGTGCAGCAGAACCTGTCGAACAATTTTCCAGCGAAAAAGGAATTTGTTATTGGCTTTACTTTTTCTATGGATGCGGAAGCACTTCCTTTTGTTTTGTGTTTTTTTTTTTGGCTGAAGTTGAAAGCTGTTGCATATTTACAATAATGAAAACTTTTTTCGGATGAAAAGTTGGTCAGGTTTCGTAAGAAACAGAAATCAATATTTTAATATTTAAAAGTGAGCAAGTTTAGCTGAGAAGAAAAAGAAGGAACTTTATTAGAGATTCAGGGAAATTTGTTAAAATTGTAACATTATAAGTGATTTATTTTATTTTATTATATTTATATATTCAATTTTCTTTTCTTATTAGCTTCCATTTTTTTTTATATTATTTTAGTTAATTATATTTTACTTGGTTTTCTACCTTCACCGTTTTTCGCTTAAAACTTTGGCATTTTATTGGTAACCGGTGAGAGAATCATTGAGTTGTCACCTCGCCAGTTGCAAATTGGCCTGACAAATGCGATTGGACGGCAGAGAGAGGTGTGTGTTCCAGTACTGGGAATGTCTCGGCTCGTAAATTGGCATTCATTTGCATTACCGTAAAAAGTTATTTGCACATGCATGTGTGCACTTGGCCCGGCCGCACGCTCCAACAAATTGCAGCTACTAAAGCGCTAAAACGTGACGACAGATGCCGGGTTAAGGCTGCCTGAAAGCTGGAAAAATAAGGCAGGGAAAGTGAGTGGGAGGGCTGAGAAAGGCAAATACTCAAGTAGGGAGCAAGGGAGTCGAAAGGCTGAGACACGGCATTAGCCTTTCCCTACTCTTATTTCACTTTACTCGAACGCTTATTGGCTTAGTCCGAAATGCAGCTGCAGGAGACTCAATAAATGCCATGGCCATGCATCCATACTTCCCTGTAAGCCGATTTTCCTCGCATTTTTCAACTCCCCCCACAAACCCGACTTGACAATACTCGATCCGGTTGCCTGATTCGAGAGGATGACAGAGTGATAAGGCTTTTATGCCAAGTTCGTTAGCTTAAGAATACTTGTCGAGGAATATAAATTAGGTTTGCGTATGGCTACGAATTTGACTAACAAAATGTTGTTTTCTTTTTTCTTGCAGGTATGTTCTGTTTTCTGTGGATGAAATAATTTACTTTACTTAACAAGTATGTATAGAGATTGAATCATAATGTAGGTCTCCTTAAGACTAATTAAGCTTAATTTTTAGACCTCTCAAACTGAGCCTTAATAGTTTTCTTTTAAATAGATAATCCCTGCTATCATTGCAGCTTTTTTTTGCGATTTTTGTTGAAAGTTCTTGTCCTTTTTTTTTCGAAAAATTAAATGCATACAATCAGCCGATGACGGCAGCCATTTCTCTGATATGGTATAAAGCTGGAGGTTGGGGTGGATGTTACCCTGAACAATGACAGTGCTGCCATTTACAACCTGGCTAAAATAAACGCAAAATGACAGCCAACAAGCTGCACTGACAACACCAACAAAAACAATAAAGCCGCGCCGCCAGTCGTCGCGACAACAACAATAACAAGCGTGACGCAAGTTATGCTCAAAGTGGAAGCGCAGTTAAAGTGTCAAAAACACGCGCACACACAAACACTGAAGGAGGAGGGAATGTGTGTGTGTCGGGGGTGTGGCAGTGAAGAGTGCACACCTGTGCCGCAAAGCACAAGCCACCTGAGTGTGTGTGGTGTGCGTGTGAGTCAGTTTTATAGATTTTTTTTCGCACGTGAAGCATTTTAGACGCACCATTAATCTCGAACACTCATGGCGACCCTCGCAGTGGGCCACGCCCTCCGCCCAGGCACTTGAAGAAAAAGATATTATATGCAGATAGCTAAAAATATTTTTAAAACATTTTTAAGGCTTCTCAGAAAGTCCTTTTCAAGTGCCACCTTTATTTTCTAGTTTTCTTTATTTCCTGATATTTTTTCTCTCACTGCACTCATGGTCACATTTGTCATAAATATCGAACAAGCAAGTGGTTGCCACATCCCTCTCCTCTACTCCAACTGGCAACTGGCTTTATTTTTATATGACCACACACACACAGTAGCCGGGAGGCGGTATTGTTCAGTGGGCGTGGCAGCGGGTAGCACATGCGATTGATTTAAAATGCACTCGAAATTATGTACGATATATTTGACAAGTGAATTTATTTAAATTTTGCTTTTGGCAGGTGTCCGGGGCCAAGGGGGCGTATGAGTGCTTTTAACTTATGCAGGACGATGATAACAGCAGCACGACCGTCAGTGTAATTTATGATTTCGAGTGTATTCTGTTGTCTGCTTTTAGGGGTCAACTTATGGCCACGCGTGTGTGTAGTGTGTGTACTTGCCAATGTGTGTGGGTTTTTGGCCATTGTTTATGGCCCCGCACACACTTTTTGCAGCAATATGTTGCCCTGGCAAACAATGCGATCGCATGTTGCGGACCAGCAACAGAACAAATTGCGCTACATAAATTATGCGAAATGTCAAAAAGTTTTTGGCGATTGAAACACGCCCCCAAGTGACCCGCCCACGCTATGAGAGCAAGCTCAAGCAAATTGAATTAAAACCGGAATTAGGTTAATTTGTGGGTGGGAATAAATGCCACAACTTTGGGTATAAAATAAAATCAAAGCAAGGGGGGTGTTAAAAATATACCTTTCAACCTGAGGTAGAAATTGTGTAAATATAAAATATAAATATATACATTCACAACTAATTTAAAATTAAAATTATTCTTTCTGTATGGAGGAATATTCCTTATGATAGAACATTGTAAAAAAGTCTTCTAAATGTATTTTCTGTTCTTAAAAAACCATAAATTTATATTATTTTCCCCGCAAAAATTAATACAACAATCTAGCAACAATTATAGTAAAATCTTCTTTTACAAAAGATGATTTACCTATTTTTACTTTCATTTTAAAGTTAAATCTCTTTACTAAACCTTTTGGCCAAATAGTCAAGTTCTTTCAAAAACCATTAAGATGGCTTAGCAAACTAGGTTAAAACTTCCTCCTGGGCAACTCAACTAGATTTGAGGCATAACGAAGGCAAGCATCCATCCAATAAGGGAACTTTGCTCATCCAAATAGTTTCACGCACAGTTTCATTAGCAGTTTTCCAACCAAAACTTGTGTCATCAAAAATCGCGGCCTTGCGCTCGCCTTTTGCGTTGATCACCAATTTTTGTGTTCTGCATTTAATAAGCAGAGTCACTTCTCTTTATGATTTTATCATGCGTATAAACATTTCACAGCTCGAGTGTTTATGGCAAACTTCTCGTGCTCATCTAAACTTGCCAATTCCATCATCAATATCATCATCAGCCACAGGAGCAGGAGCAGCATCCTGCAGGAGGATGAGGATGAGCGACAGGGCCCTGTGCCTTTGATGGCTGCATTTAAGTGCCCGCCTTTGGTTATAAAACTTTAAAATATGTGCGTATAAAAAGCAAAGCAGATTCTTTGCATCTAACAATGTACGGAAACGCGCGTTTTTGGCAACAGCTGAAGCTAAATTTTCCAAATATTCCTGCTCTCAATTTTCGCGCTGGCCACCATAATGAGCCATGGCTCTAGCCAGCCCGAATATTTCGAACTTAGTTGGTGCCAATAAAGATGCAAAAATGAGACAAAGTTTCCAAGTGGATTTAAGTGTCTACCGAATGACCAATAGGAGGAGGTTGTTCAGATAATAAAAATTTGCAGATGGTCAAAAAAGAAGATTAAAAAGAAGGAGTCTGTTATTTTTTAACTGGCTAATAATATATTTATTCTATAAATAGATACTATTCTTAAAATTATTTGTTATTTTACATTTTTGTAAAGACCAAATTAATTTTAATACAAATTTTTATTTGATTTTTTATAACTCTACACAAATCTTTCGTTAAAAACAGAGTAAAGCTTTCATCGTTTGCTTTCTATAAAATTTCCTTCTTTTATAAATAATTTTTATTATAAGTATTCTGCTATAAAATGATTCCTTTTTATATAAAATCCATAGTATAAGTTGCAATTCAGTCTTCCTGAAAGCTTTCAGGACTTTTGTACGATTTTGTCGACTACTGTATTTGCCGAAAGCTTTTTGTCTGGCAAAATTTATAGATATAAAAGCTTCTAGGACCTTGGTACCTTATACTTGGAATACAAATTTCCCTATATAGATTTCGTAGTGAACAAAAAAGCTACATTGTACAAGAACTTTAATTTTGAGCTTTAAATGACATTTAAAAAAGAAGAAGAAAAAGAAATCCCATCTTTTCTTAACGAAATGTAGGTTTGCGTTAAATGTAGTTCTCAAAAACGAGAATGAGTATTTCCCAATTTGTAAAATTTTTAGGTACCAAAATACTCCAAATATTTAATTCCTTCTTATTTTTACATGAAATAGTTTTTATGGCAGCACAAAAGTACGTATAACAGTTAGTAATCACAGCTCCTTTAAAATTTTCTCTTTGACAAAGAGAACGTAGCACAAAAGGAGTCTTGCTTTGTTGTATTCCTTGCAGTTTTCTTCCTTGTTCTGTGTTAGTTTATTAACTCTTTACAGCTTTTCTTACTTTTTTTACAATATTTTCTTTTTCAAAACAACAAAGCTTTGTTGTAAGTTCATTAGAACTTACCCTGACCGTTGCAACTTTCATAGTCTGGAATGAGTTACTGAAACACAAAAGGTCGCGGCTGGGGACTTGTTAGTGTAAATTACAAACAGTTTAAAAAATCATTAGCGCTGCTTAAACAATTACAAGTTGCTCATAAGCCCAAGTAGTTTAAGTAACCCAATTATCGTAGAGCACAAACAGACTCTGGGAGTAGCTGTAATGAGTGGACAAGGTCAAGGACTAAATGGAATTGTTGATTTTGGGTGGCGGCCAAAGGAGGACTTTGCCCGTCACTATTTGCCAAATAACAAATCGCTTAAGACCCCGGCAAAACAACACCCAAATGCAAACACACATTTGTCAGTCAATTTTCAATTGGCTTTTGATCCTTTGAGCCGGCACGTAAATTTATTTGCCTTTGCTGGGCAATCAGAATGGGGGAATCAGTATTCGAACTCGAATCTGAATCCCGAATCACAATCAAATCATTGCCAGTTACAACAACAACAACAGCAAAAGGGCGAAACACATGCACCTGCACAATGAGAAATCGCCGGATTTGCACAGGTGTATTTGTGCGAAAAAAGCCCCCGAATATAATGCAGTCAATTGAGTTTTCATTTCAGCGAAAATGGATCAACGAGGCATTGCACTGATGCAGGCAACAAATCAGCGACTGCCTGCGATTTATTAGTTTGCAAATCGAATTTTAAGGATCCATGTACACGGGCCAGGTGTTTTTGTGCTTTTGAAATATGTTAGTCTGCCTAAATTTACACATTTTGGGCTAATATTTTAATCAGCTGCAGTCATTTATCATTCAGTTGCAGGCCGCAATCAAATGCAAACCGTTGGTGTGTAAATTTTTAGCAGGTCCCTCCAATGAACTGCAATAAAATGTGCTGTAATTAAATATTAAATTTGCATTAAAAATCACCGAGTCATGGGCCAGAAACTCACTCTATGCATAATGCAATTTCTGTGTTCATTTCAATTATGCGCCTGCCAATCGCAATTGGAACCCTTTGGGGGGGCCTCTCAGCCCTCAGCCCTCAGCCCACTTTTTAATTGCGATTCGAGGCAGCGACTTAAAGGAGAGGAAATTGCCGTTATTAATTACATTTTATACATTTTATGCGATTTATTATTATGCGCATTATGAAAATGTTTGATTTATGTCTCCGGGAGGCGAACTAGAAACCTCTGACCCCCTGAATAACTTATTGCTGAACTCTTTCCTTAAACAATAAATCAGAAGGAGAGCCCGTGCTATTTGTTTCATTTGAAGTCTTTGTTTTTTGCGTCTGGCCAGCTGTCAGGCATTCCCACAGGACATTCGAGTATGTGGATATATTATGACATTCCCTTTCAAAAAAGGATAAATTGCTTTCGGCGAAAAGAAGAAGTCGAGCGTGAGACGTTCCTTGGGGAAGTGCAATACTCTTAAAGCGGTTGAATAGTTAACAAGAAATACAACATGTGACGGAAAACTTTATTTTCCGAGGGAAAACAAACAGATGCTGCTGCTGCTGCTGTAACACACCTCCGCAGGACGAAAGTTTCCTTAATTTTCAATTAAGCAATGCAAACAATAATTTAGATGCCAAATGAAAAAGTGTCGCGGAGATTTCTCCCTGCAGTTTCTCAGTTTCCTGTCTGCTGTCTGCTGTCTGAGCAATTAATTTGCTGGAAAAAGGCGGACAGGACAGAAATCAGCTGAAAGCATGCAAAAAGTAACGCGACAGAAAGCAATTGCAAGAAAATCTCTTTGCTTTATTTGATGCTGCTTAAAGTGTAGCAAAACAAGGGTATCAGTGTTTGAAAATAAAGTTTGCAAAATTTTAATAAATCTTTAAGAGTGTACAGACTTCAGAACACAGGAATAAACTATACAAAAATATTATAAAATATTTTTTGATCAATCTTGCGATGCATCTTTTAAAGGGTATCTTTAAGTTGTAACTTACAATCTTCAGACTCTTCGTTCGTTTTTCTTATATATATTTTTTGGTGCCTTTCTTCAGCTGAATACGCATAAATTCGCATCCGGCGACAAGATGGCGCAGCGTGCAATGAGTTTCGGCTGCAATACCGTCGCTTCACTTAAAGCGCTAAAAATTGTCAACGCTGCACTTTGTCGGACAGAGACAGCTAGCTGGCTCTATTGCCGTCCCAGTCTGTGTTTGGCAACATGGCGTATGCAGCACTTCCGCCGAGCGAAAAAAGCGGAACGGAAATGTGCAAATGAGTGCGCCTTGAATATCTTAAGCAGGCCATGAGATCCACCAAGTTTCCACTACCAAAATTTCCCCCCTTTCGCTGTCTTTTCAATTATTGTTTTATTTTGTTTTGCTTTTCTTGTTTTGTGCCCTCCTCTTTTTCGTTTTCGAAAAGATGACAAGCTGGGCAGAAATTACGATTTAGCCTTCTACAGTTGACATTCTTTTTTTTTTTTGTATTATTTCGCTTAATTGGAAAACTATATGCAGACAGAGAGAGGCAACATTACAAAATGGAGCAGCAAAAGTGGCAGAAAAAGGCCAACAAGAGCTTGAAAATTATAGAAACAGACAGAGAAGCAAATTTGTCCTTAATTTATTCGAATTTGTAATGTATAGTAGGATTTCTTTTACAAATATAAATCCCCTATAAATAGTGACACTTTCTGTACTACTAAAGTTTCCCTTTAAAAACAATTAAATCAGATCTACCGATGGCAGCCTTAACCCAAATTGGATTAAAGCGCCTGCTGGCCGCAAAACCAATTCCCACTGAGCTATTTCAATTTGTTACATTTACCAACGGCAAACAGCAAACAGCAATCGGCCTTTAACCCTTTGCCCCACACATTTAGCATCAATTACCATCGCGTTCTGGGGAAAAACAATCTTCGGCTCATCGGGGTCCCTGGACAGCCTTAATTAGATTTCATTTTCGGCTACGATGTGAAAAACAATACGTCAATACGGCCTTGGCCAACCAGAGCACATGTACACGATACTGGAAATTAACAATGGACAAGGTTAAGCAATCAAAATGTCGACAGATCAGGTTATCTCACAACCAAATCAGATCTCCCAAGGGTCCTAGAAAATTGGAACATGGAACACTTTAAAAATTCCATTATTCGGGATTACCAATGCGATTTTTAGCCACACAAAACTCCCTTCTCCTCTTCCACTTGGTTAGTTTTTCATTGAATCGCATTGAAGTCAAGCCGCACACAGCCAAACTCGTTCAGTTAGTGCTCCGAAAATCTTGTTTGAGAGGAAATGTGGGGAAAGTCGGTCCAACTTTGACCGCAGAAAACGCGTTTCCATTTCCGACTTCTGTGATGAATGACAGCAACGAGTGTGTGCATCATTCATCAGACCGTGGTGGAAATTCATGTGTGGGTGTGTGTGTGTGTGCGTGTCTGGGCGGTTGGGAAAATTGAAAAATTCATTACAATTAGTTGACGCCAGTGGATTGTCCAGACCGAAATGGCTTTTCCTTCCCCTCAGCTACTTCAGATTGCCATTGCTCCGAATCTCTGGCTCTTCTCTTGTCTCTCTTCGGCCATTTTATGCGATAATTTGACAATTATCACACTCTGGAAAAAGTTTTTTGTATGTGACAGACACAAACGGGAATGTCAAGTGCAAGCCAGGTCAACGAGGGTCTTAATACCAAGGTGCCACCGAAGGCTGTGTCATATATATTGGCTTCGAGTGTCTGGTATTAAATTATTTAATACCCTGTAAAGGAATTTACTCTTAAAAAAACATATAAATTAATTTATAAAAATAATTCTATGGAGTTCCTATAAATTATATAAATAATAGTTTAAAGTACCAATACTTAAAATTGAATATAAATATTTTCAAAGACTTTAACTTAAATGTTTTCATTCTAAGTATACTTTTTCCTTCAACTAATAATCAGCTAATTTCCAACCCATTTTCTTATTACCTTCTCATAACTTTCAAGACCTTCTTTCAAGGGTATCCCTGTCTTCATCTGGCCATTAACCGAGTTATATCTGACATTGTACCAGCGCAATCTGTGCGAAACTTTATTAGCTCGACCAGCTGTCACACGGCGACCTTTATCACATTAAAACAGGCGCAGGAAAATACAACAGAAATGCTAGAAAAAAAATCTCGTTATCCCGTCAGTGTGAAAAACATACAACCGAAAAAAAAATCTAGCCCACCTTTGCGCCTCCACATTTTTCTGCAGACACAGACCCTTTATCTCCTTCTCCCTTGCTCTAATTGATCAAAGAAGCTGGTCTAAAATGGGAGGAAAAGAAAAAAAATAGAAGAAAACTTCTCAAAACTTGCCTGAACAATTTTCACGCCAACTTAAAGCCGCTTAGAAGTGAACTGCGAGCCGAACAGACAAACACAGAAGTTCGGAGGGAATCTTTCTGGTCGAGTGGACTTCAGGGCTTGTACTTCATCATCCGGCCTACCTTCCATCTTTTTTCTATTATTTTATTTAAGTTTTTTTTTCGGGGCGAACTTTGCTTCTCGGCGCTCATTAAGATGCATTGCAATCTGTGTGTGCAATATGCTTCTTACCTGGCCCGCTGATGATGACGGTGATGATGATAATAATAAACGGGAAAGTTTTTCCACAACTTGAGCTGATTATTATGCGCCGACAAACTTGGAATTGTTAATGCGTGTTAAAGATTTTGCATTAATTATCTGAGAGCGGCGGCGACGGCAGCGGTGGCAAAAACTTTAATTAAGTCATTATGCAATTGTGCATTGCGCATACGCCGTGTGTGACGGCTACTGTTTACCAAGAATTGTAGCGTGTATGCAAACTAATTAAAACGTGCAAAAGTTGACTTTTGCAACAGTTTGGTACTTGTATATTTTTTTTATACAAGCACAATCTCTTTGAAAAGTCATTTTCAGGAGTTTTGAGAACTTTAATTAAATAAAAAGTAAATAAGAAACATATAAAGATTGCAGAGGAGTTTGGATTAGTTCAAATGAAATCGATTCCAACTTTAAATTAAAAGCCAGCATTTAATACTCGATTTTTATTGGAAAACTACAGACTGATATAGTAAAGATTTTATCTTTCAAATTCTATCCACAAAAATGAACTGTGGCATTTAAAGTTTCCTTAAAATAAATAGAAAAATAATAATAATGAAAGCGTATAAACAAACAAATAAAATGTCTAACAAACAAATAGAAAAGCCATAAATGCTGATACTGAAGCAACCAAATTCCGATTGCCAGAAGAGGAAAACCAAAAACTTTTTCGACAAATGCCATAAAATGCAAGAGGAAAAAAAGAAACTGCAAAACTGCTTTGGCTGCACAATTTTATGGCCTCAACCTCTATCTACATACATATATAGTATGAATTTGAGTAGAAGTTTATTCCCCCGGGGCCTTTGACTCCTGTCCAGGCTTATTTCGCCTTGAAAAAGAAAACTTTGGCTCGGGCTGATGATTTAATTGCGAGTGCAGGTGAAGTCAGAAGCCCTTAAAGTGCTCAGAGGAAGCTAAGCAGGAATTTCTCCAGCCGTTATCCCTGTTGTTATAGCTCCTTTTCTCAACTTGCCGTCCCTTGGCTTTAGCGCGCATTGTCAACGCTCAGACAATTGAGCTCAAGTGTTGCCACTTGGATTGGAGTCCCCTCAGCACTGGCCTCATAACAAGTATAAATGTCCCGAGGAAGGTCCTGCTGCGACCACAGCGAGGCGCAGCTGGCGGGGAATCCGGGAAGCTATCTTTCTCGTTGTGAGGCAAGACAATAAAAGTGCTGCGCCAAAAGTTTTCCCAGATAAGCCAGAGCACGTGTCGCTGAATGTGGTCGAAGCCTTTATGACGTATACGCCGTGTGTTGCCAAGTGGATTCCCGTTTTGCAGTTCATCTGACTCGATTGGAGTTTAACATATATTTATTTTAGCATTAAGCTGGATATGGGAGAAGCCTTTTCTAAACTTGAGCTGAATTTAAATTCTAATAAAACTCACTTTCATGAGAACTAAACCTTCAAAAACCACCCAAAGTCAACATTGCTTTGTCCTTACTCTTGTTCGTATTTATTGATTAACTTAGATCAGACTTCCTTGACTTTAATTCCGTTTCCCTTTGTCTGTTAGCAAACACAGGCTCCATTTACCAACAGCATTGCTTACTTTTCCTCTATTATTACTACTATAATGGTCCGACTGCTTATTGTCCTTGGCTCCGCAGGATCCACAATGCCAAGAGTGCAATTGTTGGGGGCAGCATCATCTTCATTCCCGGGAACATTTTATCGCACACCCACGGACACGTTCTCGGCTCTCGTTTAACTTTTGACCTGCTTGCGGCCTTTGTCTTCCTTCCCAAGTGTTATTTCTATTTCTATCATCTTCTTTTTTTCGGCCCCATTGCGTCGCATAATTCACAAAAGTTTATAATCAAAATAGCCTCATCGAGAGCATATTCCTCCTCCGACAACTAATTGAGTTGGCAGCGTACAAAATTTGTGCTTGTTTTATTTTGGGGAATGAGGAAATTATTATCAGCACTTTGCCAGCTGCCTTTAAAACCTGGTTCACACTGGCTCACAAATTAGCAAAAAGCTGGGGCCAAGGACACGGCAAGGATTGGGCAGGTACTCGGACTACATTCACGTGTATATTTTATTGAGCCGACTGTGATTCTACCAGCAGAGTGAGCAGTAAATTCTCTAGGCGTTCACTGATTGCTACACGAACAGTCAGAGAGGCCGAGAGGACGAGCATTGAGGTCAGCTTCAGCAAACACGCACCCAAAGCCAAATCAAGTCGAGCTGACTTGGCCCAAACTACTGCTGGCCACAATCCACCTTCCGGAGATTTCTTCTTTTCTGTTTCTGCTCCTTCGTCCTTGCACTATCAGCACACGTCGGCGGCTGGATGGGTTGGGAAAAAATACAAGCCCTGCTTGGACTGGGATAATGAAATAAGCCACAACAGCAACGGCTCCTCGAACATATTGAGTGGAAGCTGCACAAACAAATGAACTAAATGTGAACACGTAAGGTAAATAGCGGCTGCCAGAGATTGGACCTAACACAGAAATTGTGGGAGGAAATAAGAAAAAGTGGGAGACATGGGCTTAATTCGGACTTTAATCGCTGAGACTACACTAAGGATAATGCTCAGAGGAGAAGGAAAAATAGTAGAATATTTTATCTATAAAAAAACCTTTTATAAAACCCCAAAATCTTAATCAAGTTTATGTCATTTTAAAAATATTTTAAATATATTTCAAATAAATTCTTATAATTCTAGTTATAGAATTTGCTAGTAAAGTTTCTACTGTACACAGATACTGCCACATTTTTTCGCATTTTCGCAAGTGGAATCCTTGAACAAAAGTGCAATTAATCAGTGGGACGTGCCACACCCACATTCATGGTCAGCACGCACACAAAATGTTGATAAAAATGTGCAGTGCCACTTGCAACGTGTTGCGAGATTGTTGACTCGCCTTTATTTATACAATTTTTATTTTTTGTTACCAGTTACCAGTTTTCAGACTTTCTGTTTGCCCCTCAACAATGCGGCAACTATTTGTACATATTTTTTTGTTGTTCTTCCCGGCATCATGGGTATTTGTTAAATGCTTCGAGTTTTTTGCACAAATTGTTTGAACAAACTGTCACCAAATGACGGCATGGCGGCTGATGGTGATGATGGTTCGCCGAGAGGATGACTTTCGTTGTTATGAGTGTGTCGGGATGGGTCACTTTTAAAGGGAGTGAATGCACATTCAATCCTTGATGCTTTTTGGAAAGTAATTAAGTCATCTCTCTTGGGGTTAAAATATAAAGTTTTTGTTCGTATTTTTGTTGAGGCATATTCGAAGAATTTAAATCTTTTCAAAGAAGAATTTAAAAAGAAATGTATAGAATGTCAACTCTTTAGTATATCGCTTTAACACTCTTATAAACCTAAACTATTTCCTAATGATTTACTCTTCTATAAATTCTTATTTTAACCTTACCTATAGACCCGAAAAATGTTTAATTTAATTTCCTTAATATTTTGCCCTTTAAGCTTATAGAATCTTAAACAAGCAGAGAACTGAAAATACAGACTGGTGTGTATCGAGAGGTTTAAGTGTCGACTTGCACAAACTGAAAACTGCAGCGAGGCATGGCAAGGGGCAGATAAGCTGCATCTTATGCAAATGTAATTAAAATGCAACAGAGAACGCTGTTTTACAATATTTTATGCCATTTCGCTCGCTATATTTTCCTCCATTTTTTGTTTTCGTTATTTTTTGTGCGCTGTTGCTTAGGATGAGAATGGCTTAGCGTCGCAGTTGTTTGTCTCTCCCTCTGTCTCTCTCTCTGTGCTATATCTATCTCTATCTCTTCAGTTATTCTGGTTGAATGAAAATGAGCGCTGTTTTCTATTTATTTTTGAAGCGATAATTAAAACCAATAAAAGTTAATTAAATTTAGTTTGAAGCGTGAAATGACCTTATGGAGCACCTGCAGGAGCAAGCCCCAGTTCCTGCAGGACTCGATCCGTAACGGTTATTGCCGTAGCAACATAATCAAGTAATACGCAACCCCAAAGACTTTGCTAATTGGTTCACATAACAAACAGACTTGCGAGGGAAAAAAATAAAACCCGCAACAGGGGCAGGTGAATCAAGAATCGTTCTAACAAAGCCAAAGCTCTCTCGCTCCTCGTGCCACGTTTTAATCTGATTACAAAGCACTTTTTTGCCGTCCTGCCTTATCCTTGCAGCGGGATTTCCCGCTTTCCTGCTTTTCATTGTCACTTTTGTCACCTTTGTTGTGATTGTTGCCAACGTCAAACTCAGATTATGCAACTAAGAGAAATTCTCCACTTCTCTGCTGATTTATTCAACGTGACGTCCTGCTAAAAAAATAAAGCAGAGATCGGGACAAAACAAGTTCCTGGTAAATGAAACAAATGTGTGAAAAATAAACTGGATTTGAGCCCAGTTCCGGACTCCTGAAAATTTAATTTCCAGCACAAAGCGTACAATTAAGCATCACAAAGAAGGTTCAGTGTCAAGTCCAGATTTCCTGGTCATGAGTCATGAGTTGTTGTAAATGAGTTTTGAAATAAAGGAACTTGTTAGAGGTATAATTAGAAAACATTATTTCGTTGGTCAAATAATTATTAAGCCAGATCAAAGGTTAAATCTAGCTACTGGCATTGAAATTAAAATCTCTGAAATCGAAGTGAAAACTGATACTTTGCCTAGTTGAAGAGCGTAATTAGGTAAATAAAAGCCTGAAGGCTTGGCCTTTAATTAAGGGGTTGCTTAGGTGAGACCAAAGTGGAAGAAAGAACTCATTAGAAAAATCAATACCTTGAGAGTAAGCACTTCTATAAACTTTACATTCTCAGTACTTTTAGTTCCAAATAATATTATTTACTTTGTAATCTTGAACCTACTCTAACCTTGTAAATATTTCTTCTATTTCTTGCAGGTAAACAAACAAATCGAATTTTCTACCCAAACTACTCTCTAAAAATGCGCACTCAGGTAAGGTTGGTACTTCGTTTAACCACATCGAGAACAAACTTTAATTACTTTGACGCCAAAGTTCGATGCAGTTAACTTTATGGGCAATCCCCTTGAACTTTAAGCTGCTTATACAGTGAACAGAGAACAACAAATGCTGGCAAAGTCTGTGGAAGCCGGAAACTTTCATGTGTTCGGGGGTCAATAAAACACCATGGAGGCAAAAACGCTCCGATTGTTGCAGGCAAAAAGGGAATACCTAAAAATATTCATGACTTGTTAGCCACATGTTCTACAATTTACCTCACACACACCCGAGATGCCAAATTTGTGTTCTGTAAAACGAAAGCACACACAACACAAGCGTATAGACACAATACAAAAAATGGCGCATACGCCATGAGGTACAACACCTGATGCAGCAGCAGCAGCCGACACTTTAGTTTAGTTCACCAGAAAAAAATATTACCGGCAGCATCGAATGGTCAACGGGAAATCTAAACATCGTCCCACATACATATCTTATATTTCCATTTCCGCGACCAAAGCTACGAAACGAAAAAAATAAACCCGAAACTGGAAGTGCCACCGAAAATGAAAAGCAAATTTTTCGAAGGCAACTAGCTAACATTTGAACTCGTTGCCATTGTTTCATTTACACAAATAATTTCATTGCGCAAAATTCAAACCGAAATGGAAACGGCTATGGAAATATATATGATATTTGTACATACAGTTATAATATCCGTGTGCCCCAGATAAGCCCGGCTTCCGTTGCGCAAGAATTTTCGTTTTCCAATGGAATTGTTTGCCGTATTCATGCGAAATGAATATTCTTGTATTTGCACTGATTGCATATTTGATCCGGGATATGAATGTGAAAATTTAGAATTTGCCTAGGCCGTAAAGGACTCTAAGAGTGTCCTTAAATTTAATTTTGTTTAGTTCGAGTTTCGGGTTTCGGATTTAATATTCCCCAGAATCTGTCCTTACAGTTTTATGCTTAGGTGTCGACCCAACATAAACCGGAAATTGTAGACGCAACAAACATTGTGTAATATGGCACCACCGACCGCAAGGGGCATAAACAATATTTACAGTTGGCTGATGTAGATAGAGGCGAAGGCGAAACAACAATGAATTTGCGGCCATAAAAGCCAAAACATTTTGCAGCAGCACTAGCTCCTAGCACCAGCTGCCAGTTGAAAGTAACAGTGGCCACAGACAGGACCCCAGTCTGGAGACGTTTTTATGAACACACAACACATCTTGCAGCCCGCATTCTCAATCCTACATCCTGCGTGTGTGTGTCTCTCTCTCACTCTGTTTCCTCATCGATGGCTTCCCCTCCCCTCGTCCTGCCATATTCCATCTCCATTTGAAGCACATTTCAATGGTTTTTATGGCAAGAACATCAATCAAATGGAAAATATTATTGACAAAACATGCGCACGACATTGTTGATGCGATTTCTCAGAAAAAAAAAGTGAAGCAAATATAAGCGTGCACTCAAAGTTGAATATGTTTAAATAAAATGCTAGAGCTAGAAATATGCCGAGAATTTATTAATATAGTTTATCAAAGGGATACATATTAATACTGAGAAAATGAAGAAAATATATTTTTAGGAAAAGAATTCTCTGAGAATAGTATCTTTGAAATTCTAAGCCGCAAAGATTTTTATATAATTTCAAGTATTTTCCATTGCTGGTCAGCTAAATATTTTCCAAATTCCCTTGAAATTCCTTTAAATAAACAAAAATGCGTAATTTTTAAGAGTGTATGCACTCGAAACACAAATAAAATAGAAACATGTTAAGTAAAATAAGCAATTTGCGGACGTGCCGCCGCAAAACTAGGCAACAATTTAAATTGTATCGCAGCGGAATAGTTTGATAAATTGCTGCAAAAAATTGATTGATGCCGGGACCCGCTTCGAGGACGTCTGGGAAAACGCTTTCCTTTTTTCCTTTTTCCATTCCCCGGACACGGAGGCGTGGGCCGTGTCACTCGGCAGACAAGTGTCGATAAGTCACGCGTGACTCTGGTCTCGCTCCTCTGGTCTGGCATAAATCAATGTAATTAATTTGAGTTTATCAAACGCTGAAAGTTGGCTCTCTCACTCGATGCCTAATGGCCATTCGAGCTGGATAATTATCTACATTTGTGTATATAAAACAATGTCGGCTGAGGCCTGTGTTATTGGTGTCTGTCATTACCGACAGACATTCGCTGTTGAGTCCCGCGTCTCGAGAGACAAGATAAAGAGCCGGCGAAGGAACAGAAACACAATCAGAAACTGAGACCGTCTCAACAAGGAGCCAGCCAGTAATTTTTATTAATAGGATTCTAATTTGTTGGCCACTTTTCTCCATTAGCCCCGCCACCGCCGCCGCCGTCTTGAGCTCTTTGTGTTGCTTTAAAGAATTTAATTTGGCGAATAACTTAAATTGGTTTATTTTCCAGTCGGTCTCGTCCACCTGTCGCTCTTCAGAGGGCGGAATACCTGATGAAAGGTCTTGAATATTCCTGGACAGTTGCGTTGAAAGTTTCTGGCTGAGAGAGATACAATTTAATGCTTCACTGCGATGCGGTGGAAAACTCATTTACCTCGCTAGTCGGGACTTTCGAATGCGAGGCACGCATTTCGACCAACTATTTCCTGTGACTCTACTCCACTGGGCTTTCGCAGGGCTTCTCCCAGGGAATAGTTGAGCCAATCAATGGGCATATGCTGTGATAGAGAGAACGGGCTAAAAGGCCCGACATGTTTACACCGTTCGATTGGCAAGCTGTGGATGCTGGATGCTATTAAAAGTTTTGCCAAAGTTTCGCACATAATTTAAACTATGACACGGGGCCACAACTTGCCGCCAGTCGCCTTTCAGCATGATTAGTCGTCCCTTTGGCCCAAAAAGAGGCAGCAGGTGTGCTGGCAAGTTTCCGGTGATATAGCACTTTGTCCACTTGACGTAGTTTAGTGACACTTTCGAGCTGCCTTTTCTTTCAAGACTGAGAGAAAATTAGCCATTGAGTCCGAGATTTAGCAATGTATCTTTTAAAAATAAGAATTCAGAATATAAATTTACTGAAGGAATCAGGAGTTAAGTTCAAATTTATCAGTATCTATTATAGAATGACAATCAACTTTATTATTAGCTACAATTTATTTATTATAAAGCTAAATTTCTCGCAGTATATTCAATCCACTCCCAGCTGATATCCCAGTAGCTCTCCATTGACAGTTAGCGAAGTTTTCTGGCAGTCAATTTGGCGTTGAAACCGTAAACTGCGAACTGCGAACTGAGAGCCAAGAACGAGACCCGCTCGAGTGGCGACAACTGGTAATTGTGAGGGCTGCCCCGGCTGACTAACCCATTTCTGGGCCATTCATTATGCAAAGGCTGCTACTGTTGTCCGCATAAATTCGGCCGGGCCGAGACCAGCATAAACAAGTCAAGTGCAAGAACGAGCTCTCTAGTTTTTGGTCAGGCCAGAATTATGGCCATTTGGTAATTGTACAATAGTGCGAGCAGCAACAGCAACAACTGACAGCTGTTTTCGGGGGCAGAAACACGATGCAGCCAGGCGCCTTGTTCGGTTGCATCTTCCAGTGGGGCAAAGTCTTTCGTTTATCCCTGTCCGACTTTCACTCTCTCTCTCCCTTTCTTTTTGTTGGCCACAAAAACCACAAACTGCCAGCCCCCAGGAAAACTCATTTGCTTTTTGTCGCCAACATCATCATCACCGAAAATGTTATTAAGGTCGGTTCAGTATTCACTTTACTTTTCAAATTTCTTAAAGAATATTTTGAGGCTTTTATATTTTTTGTTTATTTTTTTGCGACTCCTTCAACGATTTATCATCCACCTGGGTCCTATATATATTCCTTCCTTCTTTTTTATCAATTAATGCCCTGCCAAATTTTGGGTTCATAAATTTGCCAATGTGGGAACGTGACAAAAATTCTTATTGGCTTTCTAGAGGGTGGGAGTTGCTTCCTTCCTTTGGTTGTCAATTGAATTTAATGGCTTTTGGTGGGGTGCTGCCTACTGCTGTGTCTGGCATTTAAACTAATTAAAAAGTGCCCTCCCTGGAAACTTTTTGGGCGGACGTAAATCGAGTGTCTTGGCAGTGATAATTGGAGAAAGTGTGAACATGCTGAATACCTCAATGGATGGGGGAAAAAACCTCAGTAACCACAAACATGACAATCATATACACATCACGCAGGCAGACACAAAATAACCGAATGAACCGCAGCAACATTGTTGTCGGCCTCGCCTATATGTGCATACTATTTATATTATTTTTTTTGAAAATCCAGGACCAAGGACGAACAGCAGGGAACAGCTGCCAGTCAGGGACCGACCAGTGGGAGACAGGCAGGAAAACTGACAGACAGACAGAGAGACAGCCAGACTGACACAAGAACCGACCGCAATCATAAAAAAATCAGCAGCAGCCAAGCGACAAAATGCATTTGAACAAGTTTTTACGACGCCGGGCGGTGGGCGGTGCGAGGGAGTTTAAGAATTGCAATAAAATATTTTTGCAACAATTTAGATGCCACAGTTTCCTCTCGGCGGCATTAGCTTCGGACATGCAGTTAGCTTGTCTTTATAGCCCGGCCCCATTAAGCGCCATTAATGGCAGCCTTCCCTCCTCCAGGACACACACACACAGAAGCGGATGGTCAGTGATTTCCTTTCACAGAAGGATATATCGTACATTGTGTGTTGGCGGTGCAACATTGGCGGTCGTAAAATGAAATGGCTAAAGGAAAACTGCATCTTGGCCAATTAGTTTTTACCTCGTGAAAGGAAAGGAAATGCAGCCCTTAAAATGCCGAATTTTTATCGTTTCGTTACGTGGCGGTAAACCAACTTAAATAAAGGTTAATGGGGTCAAGTATATAGATTTATACTATATTTTAAAGCTTAAACAATTATTTCTTATTTAAATTAAATACAAGTCCCTGAAATAAAAGTTAACACAAATAACAGTCCAGCGAATGGCCATTATTGACTTAAAGCTCCGACTTCAGAGAGCGTAAAAATGTATTTCCAGCCATGTGCCATTGTTTATTTTTCTTTTTGCTATTTAATATCGTTAAAATTCATTCAAGTGCGAAACTTGACGATAAACTTGGCCGCACCAAGGAGAACCGAAATAATTATGGCGGGGGGCGGGGGTTCGGGGAAAACTGTTAAGGAAAGCTCCGAGAAAAATATGGCGTCTTTGATTTTGACATTGTGCCACATCACGTAGTGCATATACATATATAAATATGTTTGGTTGGCGGAACGCCTGAACAAGCGAAAATAGCGCATAAATTTATGACACTCCAAATGTAGGGAGGGAGCTAGGTGAGGGCGTGGCATGTGGCATGTGGTATTTGTGCAGCTAAGCGTGGCAGCTTTTCGGGAACCAAAAAAATGAAAAAAAAGTGTATATATCGAACACTATTTATTTGGCAGGGGAGCAAGCACTTTCCATGGGCTAAATAAGTGATAAAGTTGACTTTGATTTCGCCACTCGTTCACTCCGCTCGAGTGCAGTTAACCCGAATTGCTTCAATGTCAGCTTTTATGGGCGCACAAAGGACCCGGGATCCTGGGGGTTCCTCCTCCAAGGATTCATCGGCAGCTGTCCAAACATTGCACACACAGTTCTTCGCCATCAAATTCGTTGAATGTCAGGCTGTGTGTGTGTGTCTGAGTGTGCGGGAAGGCTCAAAGGCTCAATGGGATGTCTTCCATTTGATTTCGGGCTAGTTGCCGGGGGGCGAGGAATGCAATAAAATTGGTGTTAGATAAATAGATAAAGTATTTCAAGGGCTGTGCTCCTTTCTTCCAGCTTCCTTCGTCCCCTAAGCCGATAAGGGTTCCGGGGATAAAAGCTTTCCAAATTGGGTTAACTTTTGAGTTTTATTGCGAAATATTTTGTAGGCCACTTGCTCAATAAATTATATATACATATATTTTTCGCTTATGGCGCTCTTTAAATTCCACACATCCCGGCAATGTGCTTAATAAAAGCTCATAAAATTTCATTTATCTGAGCCCGAGTAGAACTCAAAGTCCCTCCTGGCATGCGGAAAAAATCTGCGTCAAAAATATATGAGGCAACATGAAATTTTCATAACTTAAACATCAGCATTCAATATATATTACATACACCTACACAGCGCACAGCAGCCGCACACCAGCATCTGCATTGTGAAAAATTGAATTTTTACGTAATAAAGTTAAGGAAGAAATTGCTGAGAGGATTTAATGAAAAAATCTGCATACATGTACTGTGTTTCGGCCGGACAATATATGCAATTATGCAGCAAAAATTAATGGGGAAACAAACAATATTAATCCGAGTTGAATAAATAAAGGACAACGGATTTGCGGGGCTTAAGACTCCACTTATTAATCACAATTACAGTCTTAAGTTCTGATTTCACAATTACTTGACAATTAATTGACTTGGCACAAAGATTTCATTATATTTCATTACATTTCGTGGGTTATTTCCATTGCAATATCTCTGGAAAATCCCTGAAAAGGCAATCATTGCCTTACTGTGACCCACAATGAAATGTGGTTTTTTACAAAAATAATAATGCCAAAGGAAATGCTCATCTGGCAAATGCAAGGCCTTTAAGCGAAGCATAAATATTAATAATAAGGATGCTGGAAATGATTTGCATTTAATGTCGGTCTTGCTGCTGGATTTTGCACAAGTTTTAATTAAAATGTCGTCACATGGAAACCCAAATACAACTGAGTAGGCAATTAGCAATGTTTTGCCATAAATTTAATTCAAAATCGGCCCCAAACATTTGCTAATTTCAGCAGCGGAAGGACTGCGAGTGCAAAGGGTTGCCAACTTATCACACACACACGCCATGTGCGCCCAGTTTGCAATGAGAGTTGTCAACCTGCAGGAGCAAATGTGCATAATTCTGGCACACAGATAATTCCCAGTCAAGGCAACAAAATTATAAACCGAAACACAAACAACAACGCTGCGGGGAGGACAAGGGAAAGTTGTTGTCCTACGTTGTCCTTCTCAGGATGGGATTCCTAAGCAAATTGATAAACAGACACACTTGCGTCGAGAAACTGTGAGAAAATATCAGAGAAAGTTTGAAGCACTGTAATAAAGTATCAGAGAAAGTTAAGTCTTTGGGAGATCGTATAATAAATTAAGTAGAAACATATATATATGGATGATCGTTTTTGTAGTATTTATAAAAGAAAAGTATTCCTTAAAGAATCCCAATTAAAAGCATTATTAATTCTTTTTTTATTGTTCAAGGACACCTGATCCTTTATTTCTCCCACTGCACACTTAGCAAGTTGTATATATGGGCTGTTAAACGGCAAAAGTTTTGTCGCATCCTTGGCACATCTGCTGCCTTGGATTTGTGTGTAGTCCTCAGGTTTGTCCTGTGGTCCGACGGTCTCTGCATTTATTTAATTAAAGCGCACTGGCTTTGTTGTCTGTTGTTATTGGTGCAATTATAAATGATATATGTAATTTACTAGCTGCCTGACATCTCGGCTCTCTGATATGTCTCATTGTCACTGACTGTTTGCACTTTCCTCCTCCAAACCATTGTTCTTCGAGCAGTTTTCCCCGGTCTGCCTGCCATATTAAATCATCTGTGTACTTTGACTCAACTCAGGCGGAATGAGGGTCCTTTGTGGGGCAATTTGAAATTCATTTCGAGGAGTTCGAAGACATTCCGGCGGCCACAATAGGTGTTGTGCAGCATAACCAGCAGCGGTAATAATAGTTAATTATGCGACTGAGTACCCGAGACACCGAGGAACAAGAGGTTTAAATGGGCTGAAAATAATATTACGCTTGAATTCATTTGCCATCGCATTACCTCGAACTTCTAAGGTCCTGTGATCAAATGGAAAATCCATGAATATCAAATAAATTACATCATCGCACATGCAAATAAAAATCAAATGGAAAACCAAAATATCCTCAACTGCTTAGTATGCGAAACGCGTTTCCCACGCACATATCGAGGGGAGAACGAGGGTAGGCTCTTAAATAAAAGGCAAACACAATGTTTGTCGCCTCAATAAGAGGCGTCAAATTGTTGCTCCGTCTGGTGAAAAAGTTTTCCTCATTGTGTCTAGTACGTGATAATTGAGCAGACAAAGCGAAGTACCGACTTTCTCCTTCTAGTGTCAAATTGAAAATGAGAAATTTAACCGAGCGAAATGGTGTTTTCTCGCACTTATAATCCCAACTCTCTCCCTTAACCGACAGTCACCAAATTCATACGCATTGGCATCGCCGATAAAAACGATAATCCGCCCTATTTCGACAAATCGTTGTACGAGGCCGAAGTGGATGAGAACGAGGACATTCAGCACACAGTGCTCACTGTAACCGCCAAGGATCACGACGAGTGTAAGTAGAGGGCCCTCCAAAAATATGCCCAGAAATTCCGCAATTATTATCTTACACACACATTTTTCTCTCTCTTCTCTTCTCCTTTTCCCTGAATTTTTTCCCCAAATATTCTTTTTGTGGTCCTCCCTCACAGCCTCACGTATCCGCTATGAAATTACAAGCGGCAACATTGGCGGCGCTTTTGCGGTTAAAAATATGACGGGTGCCATTTATGTAGCTGGCGCTTTAGATTACGAAACTCGACGCAGGGTAAGTAAAAAAATAAAAAAGAAAAACTGGAAAAAACGGTACAGAAAGAAAACCGCGTACAGAAAAAAATGAAAAATGCAAAGTGGAAACCCGTAGAGGAGTCCTCTGTAATCGACAAACGTTCTTCCACAGCGCAGATATATTTATGACATAAGCGTTGCGGGCTTAGTCAACTGTGAGATTTGTTTATGTCATTGGAAACCCGAGAATACATAAGGGACAACAAGGATTTTAATCTCGCAAACTCTGGGAAAAAATTACAGAATCTTTAAAGCTTGAATCTTAGCCACTTTGCCAGCAGCTTCCCTTCTTCTTGGCCAACTATAAAATTCATTAAGAAACTCGCTGGCAGGTTTCCGTCTCCTTGTGAATTTCAATTTACACGCTCCGCGGGGCTACTTAAATATTTAAAAGTTCAAACAAGTTTCTGAACATGCGCTGCGGTCAAGAAGTCAAATACCGGCAAGTCAGGGCAAAGGGATAGAGAAATCCTGGCGAACCATTAATTGAATTGCAATTCGAACAATTCGAACAATAAAGTCGTGCCATCGTGACTTTAATTGAAATGCGGCTGGCGAAAACTTTTGGCCGAGGCCTATGCAAATAGTTCGTGTAATTTAGAATTGGTAATAAATGCAGAAAGTCAGTTAAAAGAGAGTTTAGAGGGGTAGGAATATAATAGTAGAAAGAGCTATTTAATTATTGGAATTTCCTGAAAATTGTATTTATTATTTAAAGATTAAATAAACGATTCCCGGAGAAACATAAACATAGATTCATCGATGTTAATGTGTATTTTATTTGCAAATTTTCAACCCGTTCAGTATGAGCTGCGCTTGGCCGCTTCCGATAACTTGAAGGAGAACTACACCACTGTGATTATCCATGTCAAGGATGTGAATGATAATCCCCCCGTGTTCGAGCGACCCACATATCGCACCCAGATCACCGAAGAGGACGATCGCAATTTGCCCAAACGCGTCTTGCAGGTCAATGAATAAAAATGAAAATGAAAATGGATAGAAAACTTAGTTCACAGCTTTTGATTTGTTCTGTTCTTTTTGTTGGTAGAGTTTTCATTGCGCTGTTATTGTTTGTATATGAGGCACAAAGTCGAAACAACGTTTTATGTTTCCCTAGATTTTATTGCATGCGATGAGTTTTTGTTTTGAAGTTTTCCCCCTAAAAACTCTGCCTGATTCATTGAATTTTATTGCACAACGAGCCAAAACACAAATAGAATTTTAGAGTGAAATGTTAGCGGGAACTATTTATCGGACTCTCTCATGATTCCGGAATTTATTTCCCCTTTGGGTGCCCTGGACATCTATGGCAAATATTTATATTTATTTCAATTGCCCAACATGTCCAGAGTGTTGTAGTTTTTTGCCAGCCTCCTCAGCCACTCAATAAATTGTTGACATATTAAAGGCATTTACTGCCGTGCAATATTAATGGACTCTGCAATCCCTATTTTTTTCGAGAATACTTACAATCAAAAAATCCAATAGCATACATGTTTTTAAGTATAGCGAATGTAACATAAATATTTAAAGCCATTTGCATGCTTCATTCCCCGCTTTCGTTTGATTTAAGGCTGCTGAAAAAAAAAGATGACGAAAAGTAATTGAACAATTAAAAAAGTCTGCCCACTCTAAAGTGGACAAATGTTGTAAAATGCGGGCTCGAAAAAATGTATAAAATTTATTTACAGAGTGCACACACACAGACCCGGAGTCGTTTGTAATTGGCAAAGCATTTAAATTGCGGTTGCCGGAAAAGTTTATAGTAATAATATTGATTTATCATTAAGCACGCCACATCGGGAGCTGAAAAAAACTGAATTTTAATCAGAGGATGACTTGGAAATATGTCGATTATCATGCTTAAAATTACTATGCAGCTTGTAATGCATAATTGAATAAGTCGATTAAATTATTGCATTTTAATGAGTAAACAGCGTGCGATTGAATATGAAAATGCAAATTCAGCTGCCGAGTCAAGGCCTAGATGATCCTGCGAAACAATATAGATAATAGAGACCATCTTGGACATTTGTAAATTATTGCGCCAGCTTACATTTTTTACGTTTACGTTACCCTTTCAGTAATTTATGAGCATTTAAAATTTATTGTTTAATTTTGTTGTTTTTTCACTCTTTTTGTTTTCTCCCTTCTGACACCCACCCACCAATTTTGCGTTGGCCATATATTTTATTTAATGTTTGCATAAAGTACGAACTGAAATTGGTTGCCTCGGACAGTTTGAATGAAAATCAAACAACAATCGTCATAAATGTGCGCGACGTCAACGATCTGCCGCCGCAGTTCCCGCAGACGTCCTACGAGCGGACCTTCGACGAGGGAATGACCGACACGCCCTTTACCATCATGCAGGTCGCTATGGCTATATTATTTACCACAACTCAGTCCTGTACATAATACCATATGGCATACGGCATATAGCGAACAAACAAAGCGGCTCGTTAACAATTAATTTAACCCCCAACAACCGAGCGACGCAAAATCTCATTCAATTTCATTTCACATGTAAACTTTGTATAAACTGTAAACCATAAGCTATAAACTATAAACCAGCCATAACAAAACGTAAACATAATGAATAATCAGAGTGTGTAAGGTGTAATGTTCGAATATATTTAGCTGCAGTAATTGTGTAAATTAAAAAGAGAGCTATAATGTTGTAGGAGTACATCGATTTTACTAACAACCAAATGGTGCAATTTTGTATTTCCTTTTCCTGGTCCAATCAGTGCAATTTAAATTTAAACAAACTCCCTGCGGCCTGCGTAAATATTGTGCAGACTTTTCACATTTCATGCGTTCAATTTTTCCATTAGCTCCTTTCTGTTGTTTGCTAGCAAAAGCTGCTAATTAAATTCAATATGCTCTTTAAGTATTAATGCCGCACATTTGCACGATTAAGCCCGATCCGCCGCCCAGATTTTCTGATGTGGTTTATTGCATTTCACTTGTGGCTAACTGACCCCCCGAAACTAATTTAATTAAAACGAACGTGGACGAAGCTTAAGGCCAACAAAGGGAATTAAATGCAATCTGTCAGCACTCAAACTTTGTATTTATTTACATTTTACTAACCGTTGGCAAATATTATTTTATTTACCACTGATTCTGTGTTTTCACTCAATTCTAACAACAATATTTTTTTTTTCACTGGCCAAACTCAATACCCGTCAGTGTTTGGTGAATAAATCATAATCCATCGAAACATAACATTTGGTTTTCTATTAAACACAGAAAAAAAGTTATTAAAATCCAAATGGTAATTAAACAGAATAAATACCACTGACCAGTATTATTGGAAATGTGAAAAAATGTATTTAATAAATATAACGTATAAACTAACATAAGCATGGAATAGTTTTTAATGTTTATGTTTATTTTTTGTTCTGACTCTTTGTCTTTGTATGGTAGTGCATGGCATGTTTGCTTTATTACTCTTCGATTTAATGCTGCGTTTTTGTTCGTTTATTTAATTTGATTTTTACTCTTTTTTCTCAACTGAAATTTCCGACTGTAAATAATAAATATGTGTATTTATTCGACGCTGCGGATGAACAGGTTACGGCCACAGATGGCGACAAGGACCGTCCCCAGAACATCGTGTACTTCCTCACGGGCCAAGGCATTGATCCAGATAATCCGGCCAATAGCAAGTTCGACATCAACCGCACCACCGGCGAAATATTCGTATTAAAGGTAAGTCATAGGCGAAAACAATGCCACAATTTAAGCATTAACAAATTGCCAATGGGAAAAACACTCTTGCATTGCGTGGCGTTGCGTTGCGTTCGTAAATAAATAAATGAATTGCGGTATTTTAAAATCCATGCCGGCCAAGGCCCCAGCTGGACAGAAACTGAAAATAATGGCGAATTTTCGAAATATGCTCTCGCTGATTAAGCCCCATCAATGTGCACTTAAGCCCGCCGCGAATCAATCCCAATTCCGACAAAATGCCAACGTGCGAAGCAGCCTACGTGCTCATTATTTAACATTTAAATGGCAGTTGACGGACGGACGGACGGACGGAAAACCCTCCCCGTGCAGCTATTAAATACAATTTTTATAAATGAGAAACGGTTAAGGAATTTTTACCTTCGAAAAGTGACTGATTGCCCTCAAGGACCCGTGATTTCATTGCGTACAACTTAAAATCAAAGGAAAATTGGAAATAAATGTTTGTTTGCATACATATAAGGGGCTCTTTATTTACTTAAAATTTCCCATTTAAAATGTGCAATAAAAGCAGCCACAAAAACATCGATTTAAGAGTAAATTAAAACTGATTACAAAATCACAATTGAAAATCCCCTTCCGCATGCGGGTCGAAATTTTTCACTTAACTCTCTCCCAAAAACAACGAAAAATGTAGTGTGTAGCCCCGAAAAACTCAAAATTAAATGAAATTCCCATGCGTCCAGCTCAAAATAAAAATAATATGTGAGCATGCACTCGTTTCGGGCCGCACAATTTAGCCATTTTTAGTCCATAGACGACTATCCTCTCTTCCCACGAATATTATTTTATTTTTTCGGCTTTCCATTTAAAATGGGGAGGATGGGGCTGAGGACTTGATAAGGGATAACAAACAGCTGTACCGTTTTTATTTATTATTATTTTTTGCTGTTGTTGGAGGAGGATGAGGAGGAGGAGGAACCACGGACCATGACCCACTCACAACTAATCCCTTAAATTGAATATGTCATAACAATGTTGGCGAATTTGTCATGCAAATTAAAGCGATGACTACGCAGGGGTTGTGTGTACATATTTTTCTTTTATTCCCCAAATAATGGGTATTTTTGGGAGTATTATGGTAGAAGATGAGTTTATTTTAAGAGAAGAGAAATTAAGAGAGGGAATTAGTGTGTTTGAGCTGTAGAGAATAATAATATTAAAAGCCCAAGAAAAATCAGAGCAAAGATGTGTACAGTTCTCCATGAAATAAATTTAAAACATACATTAAAAAATTATATTTCAACCTGAAAATTAAGTAAAAATAATTCAAGACTTATCTAGAAATTTTCCTGGACTATAATTTAATTTCTCTGCTAGAAATTTACACAAAACTTTGGCTAAAGGTATTAAAAGGTGACATTTCAGTTTACTGAGTAACCTTTGGTGTAATCCATCACTCGCTATAATT
This sequence comes from Drosophila watanabei, assembly GCA_008042575.1. NCBI lineage: Eukaryota > Metazoa > Arthropoda > Insecta > Diptera > Drosophilidae > Drosophila > Drosophila watanabei. The sequence continues at coordinate 23,403 of VNJS01013574.1, read as the reverse complement.
CTATATACGATTCTTTTGTTGTTGTCGCGTCGTACACGATTTTTTACGACAAACCCAATGTCAGCGCCATGAAAGGCTCCTCTTGTTGTCAGTCTGCTGGGGCTGTCACATATCTGCGAGGGTTAAGGGGGCGCCCGGCGGGCTCCTAACAAGGGTTTGGCTTGGGGGCATTATCCAAGGGTTGCCAGCAGCCGCCAACAGATACAAAGTACTGATTAAAATCGTTTTTCTTTTCCTTCTTTTTTTGCGCTTTTTATTATTTGCATACGTGTGGGGTTAAGGTATAGGGTAGGGTGTTAAGGGTGCACAGGTGGGAGCTACACATCACTCAGGCTGCGGTGAATGCATATCAAAGTCACAATCAACATCAGGGACAGGCTTCGGGTTGGGTTGGGGCTTCCCCGGCTTCCCCTTTGTGTGAAAGCAGGATAATTTCATGGGCTAAAGGGGCACGAGGGCTACTCCCACAACAATGTTTTCCTTTCCTCCCCCCCATCCCAGATGTTAATTGGTTTTGCGTTTATGACAGCTAAAATTACACAATGCCCTCGTGCATATTAACCCATAACAACAGCGTTTTACACTCAAGCCCACTCGCACTCACGCTTATTTCTCCTCCTTTTTTTTATGCCTTTATAGCCGCTGGATCGCGATCAACCGAACGGTCGGCCCCAGTGGCGCTTCACTGTGTTTGCCCAGGACGAGGGCGGCGAGGGCCTCGTGGGATATGCCGACGTCCAGGTCAATCTGAAGGACATCAACGATAATGCCCCCATTTTCCCGCAGGGCGTGTACTTTGGCAACGTAACAGAGAACGGCACCGCCGGCATGGTTGTGATGACCATGACCGCCGTGGACTACGATGATCCCAACGAGGGTTCCAATGCCCGCCTGGTCTACTCCATCGAGAAGAATGTGATTGAGGAGGAGACGGGCTCCCCGATTTTCGAAATTGAACCCGACACGGGAGTGATAAAGACCGCCGTCTGCTGTTTAGATCGCGAAAGGACACCGGATTATTCAATACAAGTCGTGGCGATGGATGGCGGGGGGTTAAAGGGGACGGGGACGGCCTCGATACGAGTCAAGGATATCAACGATATGCCGCCGCAGTTCACGAAGGATGAATGGTTCACGGAAGTGGACGAAACGGATGGCACTGCCCTGCCGGAAATGCCCATTTTAACGGTCACAGTTCACGACGAGGACGAAACGAACAAGTTCCAGTACAAGGTCATCGACAACAGCGGCTATGGCGCCGATAAGTTCACCATGGTGCGGAATAACGACGGCACAGGATCCCTGAAAATCGTTCAGCCCCTGGACTACGAGGATCAGCTGCAGAGCAACGGCTTCCGTTTCCGCATTCAAGTCAATGACAAGGGCGAGGATAATGACAATGACAAGTACCACGTGGCCTACTCCTGGGTTGTGGTCAAACTGCGAGACATCAACGACAACAAGCCGCACTTCGAGAGGGCCAACGTGGAGGTGTCCGTGTTTGAGGACACCAAGGTGGGCACTGAACTCGAAAAGTTCAAGGCCACCGATCCGGATCAGGGTGGCAAGAGCAAGGTGTCCTATTCCATCGATCGCTCCTCGGATCGCCAGCGTCAGTTTGCCATTAATCAGAACGGATCCGTGACCATTCAGCGTTCTCTGGACCGCGAAGTTGTGCCCCGTCATCAGGTCAAGATCCTGGCCATTGACGATGGCTCTCCACCAAAGACCGCCACTGCCACGCTCACCGTCATCGTGCAGGATATCAATGACAATGCTCCCAAGTTCCTCAAGGACTACAGGCCCGTGCTGCCGGAACATGTGCCGCCACGCAAAGTGGTCGAGATTCTGGCCACCGACGATGATGATCGCTCCAAGAGCAATGGCCCGCCATTCCAGTTCCGCTTGGATCCCAGCGCCGATGATATTATCCGTGCTTCCTTCAAGGTGGAACAGGATCAGAGTGAGTGCAATTTTACAATATTTTATGTCCTTAAATTGATAAAAGCTAGTTAAAATATTAGAAGAATAAGTAAGAAGGTTTTAGATTAAATAATATATAATTTTAAGGAACATTTCGTAAATTTATCTCCTTGGAAAAACAGAAATTGTAGTCGTACAACTCAGTAAATTTTATTTATTTAGATGAAAGTTAGAGTTAAAGATAGCTAAAATTGAAAAAGTTTAAATATTTATCAGTTATAGTTTTAGTTGCATACTTCATTTGAAAATAGTTATTCAATGTTAATTTAATCGCTGCTTAGAAACTTTTGGCTATCTGCCCTTCGATTTGGCAATCTGGTTTCCATACACCAACCAATTACTTGCAAATTGCAGCACATACTCAACTCGAAGAGGTTATGGGGATCGAAAAATAGTTGCGAGCTGACCGAAAACTTTGCTGGAATGGAAAAGTTTCCCCGATATTTGGGTCAAAGCTTAAACAATGCACCAGCAGCGCAACATTTTCATTTTTGCAACCCTTTGCTGGGCTTGTATCGAAATTTTCTTTGCCAACTATCGAGGGCTGAGAGGGCCAGTGTCGCCGAATGGTAACAATAGCATAAAAATGCAATTACCTCGCTCCCTAAAAAACAAGCAGGAGTACAGGATACCCCGAAATGAATAGCCAGGAATCTTTGGCCATAGAACGGAAACAGCAGACCGCATCGCACATGAAAATTTAAATAATAAAAGCAAGGCTCAGATACACACACACACACACACACACGTCGCCCACCTGGGCGAAAAATAAAATGGCAAATGCACAAGTTTTCAATTAAATTACCCCCAGCCACGGGTAGTCTGCCACAAAATCCCAACTACATGCCCGTTTGTATGCATCGCAGTACCCTTCGCATTTTTTTTGGGTGAGGAAAAGCCAAGAAAAGAAGTGGAAATAGTGCCCGAGCAGCAGCAGCAGTCACAATTTGTGTGGGTGGCAATCCAATTTTGATGCCCCAGCTGGGAAATGGTAGAGGCTCCGAGTTGGGGCAAATTTCTCGGGCAGCCAGTGACTTTATGCAAACCTTGGGGGGCGAGGGCAGAGCAGGCTTTTCCAGACTCGTATTTGCATACAATTTGCCTAAAAACACACCATGGAGTGTCTTTAAAAATACATTTCAAATGTGCGTTCTCGCTCCGCTCCTGGGAGTTCCTCCTTCCCCCCCGCCCCTTCCCTGGGGCAGTTGTAGTTTCCCTTCCATGCGAGCGGTCCGAGTCCAGACTTAACACTTGTTGGCTCAAAGGCGTAATTACAACAAATGGGCTATTGCAAAAGTTGCATCTGCAATCAGGTGGAAAACGTGCTGGCTAATAAAAGAGCTTAGTCCTTTGGGTTGGTTAGATGTCTGAGGCTTACGGCTAACTCGCAAATGCCTTTGAAGCACCGACTAGCAAGTGGATTTGGCCAGGACTTTTGGCAGTTACTCGCCCAACAATTTGTAGTTTATTCACCTGTAGGCAGATGTTCCAATTTTGGGATTATCTAGAGGTCACTCTTTAATGGGAACTAGAAAAGTTTTGAACTGAGAAGGTTTCTTTAATTTTAATCGGAGTAAACTAGCAAGTAATCAGATTAATATAATCACAAAACCTTATTAAATTGATCCTTTCCTTACTCCTTTTTCCTTCCATTTCACAGAGGGTGCCAATGGTGATGGCATGGCTGTCATTTCCTCCCTTCGTTCCTTTGATCGCGAGCAACAAAAGGAGTACATGATCCCCATTGTGATCAAGGATCATGGCTCACCTGCCATGACAGGCACAAGCACACTGACCGTCATCATTGGCGATGTCAATGACAACAAAATGCAGCCTGGTTCCAAGGACATCTTCGTTTACAACTACCAAGGACAATCCCCAGATACACCAATTGGTCGGGTGTATGTCTACGATTTGGACGATTGGGATCTGCCCGACAAGAAGTTCTACTGGGAGGCCATGGAGCATCCCAGATTCAAGTTGGACGAGGACTCCGGCATGGTCACCATGCGTGCAGGAACTCGCGAGGGACGCTACCATCTCAGGTTCAAGGTCTACGATCGCAAGCACACTCAGACGGATATTCCGGCAAATGTCACAGTTACGGTCAGGGAAATCCCCCACGAAGCGGTTATAAACTCGGGATCCGTCCGCTTGTCGGGAATATCCGATGAGGACTTTATTCGCGTGTGGAACTACAGGACACAGAGCATGAGTCGCTCGAAGATGGATCGATTCAGGGACAAGCTGGCCGATTTACTGAATACAGAGCGAGAGAATGTGGATATATTCAGTGTGCAGCTGAAGAGGAGACATCCCCCGCTCACAGATGTCAGATTCTCCGCTCACGGTTCGCCCTACTACAAGCCTGTGAGGCTCAACGGCATTGTCCTGATGCACCGCGAGGAGATCGAGAAGGATGTGGGCATCAACATCACCATGGTGGGCATCGATGAGTGTCTGTATGAGAACCAGATGTGCGAGGGCAGCTGCACCAATGCCCTGGAGATCAGTCCCCTTCCCTACATGGTAAATGCCAACAAGACCGCCTTGGTGGGCGTGCGAGTGGACACCATTGCCGACTGCACGTGTGGTGCTCGAAACTTCACTAAGGCCGAATCCTGCAGGACTACGCCCTGCCACAACGGCGGACGTTGCATGGACACCCGATTCGGTCCCCACTGCTCGTGTCCCTTGGGCTACACGGGTCCCAGGTGTCAGCAGACAACGCGCAGCTTCCGCGGCAACGGATGGGCCTGGTATCCGCCCCTCGAAATGTGCGATGAGTCCCACTTGAGTCTTGAATTCATCACCCGGAAGCCCGATGGCTTGATCATCTACAACGGACCGATTGTTCCACCAGAGCGGGATGAGATGCTCATATCCGATTTCATTGCTCTGGAATTGGAGCGCGGCTACCCGAGACTTCTCATCGATTTCGGCTCGGGAACTCTGGAGTTGAGAGTGAAGACCAAGAAGACCCTGGACGATGGTGAATGGCACAGGATCGATCTGTTTTGGGACACCGAAAACATTCGCATGGTGGTGGACTTTTGCAAATCGGCGGAGATTGCCGAAATGGAGGACGGCACACCGCCAGAGTTTGATGATATGTCCTGCCAGGCGAGAGGACAAATCCCGCCGTTCAGCGAGTATCTGAATGTGAATGCTCCACTGCAGGTCGGTGGACTCTATCGCGAGCAGTTCGATCAGAGCCTCTACTTCTGGCACTACATGCCAACGGCCAAGGGCTTCGATGGATGCATCCGCAATTTAGTACACAACTCCAAGCTCTACGATCTCGCCCATCCGGGACTCTCCAGGAACAGTGTGGCGGGTTGTCCTCAAACCGAGGAGGTTTGCGCCCAAACTGAGACCACAGCTCGCTGCTGGGAGCACGGCAACTGCGTGGGATCCCTGTCCGAGGCACGCTGCCACTGCCGACCGGGATGGACTGGTCCTGCTTGCAATATTCCCACAATTCCGACCACCTTCAAGGCCCAGAGTTATGTCAAGTATGCCCTCAGCTTCGAGCCGGATCGCTTTAGCACTCAGGTGCAGCTGAGATTCCGCACTAGAGAGGAGTACGGCGAACTTTTCCGGGTTAGTGACCAGCACAACAGGGAATACGGAATTCTGGAGATCAAGGACGGACACCTGCACTTCCGCTACAATCTGAACTCGCTGCGAACGGAAGAGAAGGATCTCTGGCTGAATGCCATCATGGTCAACGATGGCCAATGGCATGTGGTGAGGGTGAATCGTTACGGCTCAGCTGCTACCCTGGAACTGGACGGAGGCGAGGGTCGACGATACAACGAAACCTTTGAGTTTGTGGGTCACCAGTGGCTGCTGGTGGACAAACAGGAAGGCGTTTATGCTGGCGGCAAGGCTGAGTACACGGGAGTGAGGACCTTTGAGGTCTATGCGGATTACCAAAAGAGCTGTCTCGATGATATACGGTAAGATAATCCTAATTATATTATATTTTAACTCTTTTTTTTTCTGAATTTTATATAAATTTTAAATTAAAATTTTATCTTTTCCAGTCTGGAAGGCAAACATCTGCCCCTGCCACCGGCTATGAACGGCACCCAGTGGGGTCAGGCCACCATGGCCAGGAACCTGGAGAAGGGCTGTCCCTCAAACAAACCCTGTTCGAATGTGATCTGCCCCGATCCCTTCGAATGCGTGGATCTCTGGAATGTCTACGAGTGCACGTAAGTTTCCTCGAAATCATTAAAATCCCTCCCAAAACCCTTCCCAAATACATTCTTAGACGTTAAACCATTGCTTTTCGTTTCTCATCAAACAAAAAGAAAAATTACCAAACGAGAAAAATTAAAACCATTCAAATAAATTGACTATTCGGACTGTACTTGACTAACCCTGAAAAAAAAAAGAAAAACAAAAAGGAAAAAGAGTTTATCCATAAGCCATGTGTGGCGATAAGAAAGCCCCCGAAAAATCCACAAAGTAAAACCAATACCACATAAAAGGGAACAAGAAAACAAATCACCGGCTTTTGATAAGCAAGCAGAGCTAACATTTGATAGGCTTAATCAATTAAGGGCCAGAGGCCCACAGAAAAAAAGGAAAGGGGAGAGTTGGGCAAAAAGCCTGTTGACCGTCCGTCAAAGGAGGTCCTGCCGATGAATCGCAATCACACTCCCACACACACACACATCGCAGGCGCACACACTTCATTCACACACGCGGCACACAGTCAGCTAGTGATTGGCACTAAACGTTGCGTGACAAATCAATCGGCTTAGGCTTACGTTTCCGATTTCGCTTTGACTTCGGCCCAAAGTCGATCCCGGGAGCTGTGATTCGAGATTCCAGCTTCCGAGTTCCCGGCGCAAAGAGCATGTGTCCAGCTTGTAATGGTCTTTGTACATATTCACGCTTTTGTTTCATTACACAAAAAGAACGAAAAACAGAAAATTGTAACTAGCTTGGCACAGGTACTACTATGCTTATCTTTGTTAAACACACACATACTTTCCAAACACAAAGTCGTTGGCTTTAAGCTTTTTCCATTTACTCGAGTTGAAAGGAAATAAATCAGCCAAGGTAAAAGCAGTGCTAAAAGGTTGAAAATCTTCTTAATTAACCTTTTACTTTTGCCTTGTGAGCAAGGATTTTAAAGAAATACTAAGCCTTGAAATCATTTCAACATAGTTCAAAAAATAATTTACTTTCTAGTTTACTAAAAACTATATATTTTTTAGATAGATTGTTGTTTACTTTAATTGAATCTTTGACATAACTTGGACCTGCCTCGAATTTGTAAACATAACTATATCATAAAATTGGAACATCCATTCGATTTTTGCCTTTTCGTTTAGCCCACTTTTGTTGCCATTATCCTTATACTATTACTCAAGTAACTTACTCTAACTTAATGGTGACTTATCATATGAACAAATAACGATATAGTTGCGGCGAAGGACGCATTATGTCGCCCGATTCCAAGGGCTGTATGGATCGCAACGAGTGCCTCGATATGCCCTGCATGAACGGTGCCACTTGCATCAATCTCGAGCCCCGCCTGCGGTACCGATGCATCTGTCCCGACGGTTTCTGGGGCGAGAATTGTGAGCTGGTGCAGGAGGGTCAGACCTTGAAGCTCAGCATGGGCGCCTTGGCGGCGATACTGGTCTGCCTGCTGATCATTCTGAGTGAGCATCCAACCAGAGTCCCTCGAAAGTACAATGAATTCCCTCTGAATGTGCAGCAACAACTTATAGTTTTAATTAAGCAACAAGTGCTTTAGCGAATGCCTAGCCCTTAGTGTCTGTGTTGTAACTTTATTGAAACTTTATTAGCTGGTTGCAATCATCCCATCAAGTTCGTGCGTTTCATTCGTCAAATTCCATTTCATTTTCCCCATCAATCCGGCATTTTCAATGGCTCTCAACCCTTGCACTTTGCTTTTATTTTATCATAACCAATCATATCATATTTACCAAATCCAATCATTCATTCGGCATCTAAATCACGGCTCACCGAACTCACCCATAATGAAAACATATCTACTATATATATTTGGCACTCGGCTTTCATTGCCGCCGCGTGTCATGTATTCCATTCAAAAGGCATTTCCATATTCATCAACCTTTGATTTCATCTCCATACATATTCAATGTTTGTTTTTGGCACATTTTCCGTTCAGCCTTTCACTCAATGTACTCAATGTTTATAATATTATTCAGTCTCTCTGTGTGTGTTTGTGTAAATATTTTAAATATATATGATTAAACGAAGGTATGTACCCATATGTAGTGGAATATTTAATTAGTTGTGTGTCCTAAATGAAAACTTAAGCTTCTTGCTGGGGATTTTCCCCGGACTCCGGCTCTGTGATACATGCGTTCCATTTAGTTTTTTTGGCCATACTTTTATCAACTCCCCACATTTCACAATGCACTCAGCCAAGACAAAGAACAAGACCTGAAATGCCCTTCAGGTAAGTTAACAAATGTGCAGTCAAAGATACAGGTTGTCCGTGCGGAGGAGACAGGGGACCGGGAGGAAGAGCAATTGCAGTTGTTAGCTTTGGCATTTCGAGAAATCACGATGCACTAAATCCAACCCAAACCGAGCGAATAAAAAACGGAAAGGGGGAAATACAGACAGGAAGCTCAGACAGCTCAAAGGAGCAGGTTGGAAAGTGGCACTAAGAAGCTGCCAGTTCCATTTTGGGCATTGCCTCGCGAGGATTTACTACGTTTCTGCTTCTGCATTTTCTCTTTTCCCATTTTTGTGCTTCAACTGTTCACGTTAAATGCCGGGTATGTGTGTAAACAGCCAGAAAAACGCCAGTCCCTGGCTTAGAGTCCTGACTCCATTTATATGCCACCTTAGCTCAACATTTAAGAGTAAATAAGTTGGCTCAGAAATTGTTGTTTCCTGCCCGAGTCCACTTGGGCTAAAACTTAATGACGTAAAATATGGCAAACTTCATAGACGAACGGCTGAAGAAGTGGAAAATTTCAGCTAAAATTATCAAGTACCTCACTCACTCACTTCTGATGGGCTTTAACAACGCACTTGGGAGCAATCGAAGGCGGAGCAGGGCGATCCCTGCGATTCAACTTTCCGACTGGCTCTGATTTAGTGTGAAAGTTTTTTCCTGCTTTTGAGGTATTTACTTTATCCTCCTTCTTTTCAAGTTGTTTGCACTTTTTTTCGTGCATTCCTGCTGCGAGGATTCAATGGTCAAGCCAAGGCATTTGCCAATAACCGTCAATATATCAAAAGTGCCTCGAGTCTGCTCTTGAAATGCATTCAGTCTTTGCAATAAATCGAATTATTTGATTCTGAGATACTACAGTTCTTAAATTAAATTAAATTTGAGAGAATTTTGAAGCCATTGCCATTTCACACCTCAATTTGCAAAGTCAACAGACATGACAAAGTTTTTTATTCCCCAACTCAAGGACGAGGGCGAGTGCGTTACCCAAAACTAATCAAAACAAACTTAAGGGCGAGGGGGAGAAAAAATAGTCATGAAAAGTGCGACAAAATAATATAAAAAAAAAACTTGGCCCAAGAATGCAGCAGGATAAAAAACTTTATTCAATTCCGACCAAGAACAACGAAAAAAAAAATAGTTGCATAATAATCATAAGAGCAAAAAATGAAAAACAACAAAACAGCACTTAAGATGCGTGCTAGAAAAAGAAAAAGTCGATGAAGGGACGTAGAATGTTTGTGCAATGCAAATGCAAAAAGTTTGTCACACGACCGAAACCGAAACTAAAAAGTCACAAAGCGTAAAATAATAACTACAACGAAAAATAGAACAAAAAATGGTAAAGTTGCAACGAACGTTTAAAAGGACTTTTTTGACAGTTTTTCACACTATAAGGGGATATGAGAGAGGATTGCAAAATATTCCATTCTCATAACTATTCAAATGGAGAAAGCGAAGCAAGATGACACTGAGGAAAACACTATATCTTAAATCAAGAGTTTAAAATTCTTATTAAATTAGTTAATAAAAAATAAATTCTAAGTAATTAATAATAATTATATTTCAACAACGATAATATATTTAGCATTCAAAATAATTACATTCCTGATTTAAGAAAGTGATTTCCTCAGTGTAACAAACTTAACAAGAGCCACACACACATCCACATTCACCTTCACACACACTTGCATGATGAAAACAAATTTTAAACAAATTCTTTTATTTTTTTCAACACCCCCACACAACACACACTCAACTTACACACACACACAAACAACCGTACATCGTACATCCACTCAAACGAACAACTCGTACAACCACTCGTACGTATACGTAACGTTACTTTCCGTGGCATTACGTATACGCCTGTGTGTGTGTGTGAGCAGGTGTCCGGCGGGCTACAAAAGCTCCGGCAGCACCTGTGTGAACGAGAACGAGTGCCTCCAGTTCCCGTGCCGCAACGGGGGCCGCTGTCGCGATCATCATCCGCCCAAGAAGTACGAGTGCCACTGCCCCATGGGCTTCACCGGCATGCACTGCGAACTGGAGTTATTGGCCTCCGGGGTATTGACGCCGTCGCGTGATTTTATAGTCGCCTTGGCGCTCTGCCTGGGCACTCTGATACGTAAGTATACCGCAAAATTCCCTCACCCGATATAATGGTGATGGCGTAACACTTGAGCTTAAGGTTTGAGCAGTTGTTTAACAGACTTGATAAGTAAATTCAAGTTTGGAGCTTTATTGCATGAAATTAATACTGTTTTGTGAAGTTATAAGCTTTATTAAATTAAATATATTTAAGTTTTAGTTGATATATCGAGCAATTTCAGGATTTAAGTATCCGAATTCTCAGCTAAGAAAAATCAATGTTCTTTCTTATTTAAAGATTAATTTACCAACTTGATTTATATTTATTTAATTACCATTTTAAATTGAATTTAAACATTTCTTTAAACCCATCTGATATACCCCCTTTTTGTTCTTTCAAATTACACTTTCCTTATGCCAATTAAAAGTTTAATCAAAAGTCTACATTTGCCCTTAAATATTGATGGCATCGCACGGAAATAAAATTAATTAAGTCTTACAATCAGCCATCTGCAATGACCGGAAACGACGGATCCCGGCAAGCAAACATGTCAAAAGTAATTTCCGTAAATTACATGACGCAACAAAAGTCGTTCCATAAATTAAAGTTTATTGAATGGTCAGCGGAATTCTTTTGCATAATGATCGCGATGTCGAGCCCATGAAAAATCAGAGTACAATTTAAACTTCCCTATTCGTATTGCGAATGCGTATTTGACTAACACAATAATTGCAATTACACGCTGGCCAGCTGGCAGACGAAACTTTTCGGCAGACGAAGAAGCCGCAGCAAATTACTTAACGTCAACTCGCTGTTGCGGTGGCAATTTCCCCGACTTGCGAGTCCTGCGAAAAACTTTCTGTTTTCCTTGGAATTTTCGGTTGGCTATGCAACAGATGCTGTCTACTTTTCGCAATATGCTGGGAGTCGCGATGGCCAAATTAGAAATGCTGCGCGGAGACAGCGTCTGCAACTTGATTTGCCATTTTCCGCTGACCAGAAAACTGGGACACTGTTTGCTACATTTGTTTTCATTTCTTATTTCTTTATTTTTGGCAGATTCCTTCTTTTTCAATATTGCTTTCTGTTATTTCTGTTCTCCTTTTCGGTTCTACAATTTAATTAAGCATTTTTTTCTTGCCAGCTGATAGCGAGAAAATATTTTGCCATTTCCTTTTCCGAAGTATAACTGAAATTGCTCTGCATGTTAAATTAAGTGTAGCTTAATGCACTTTTGTAAACCCAACGAGTTGTTGTTGTTGCCTCTACTGCAGGATGGGAATATCTTGGCCGGAATCGCATTTTAATATTGTTTAATTTTCAAATATTCACAGTACTCGTCTTGGTGTTTGTCGTGTACAACCGTCGCCGTGAGGCGCATATCAAATATCCGGGACCCGATGACGATGTGCGCGAGAATATCATCAACTATGACGACGAGGGTGGCGGCGAGGACGATATGACCGCCTTTGACATCACACCGCTGCAGATACCAATTGGAGGGCCAATGCCACCCGAGCTGGCGCCCATGAAAATGCCAATTATGTGTAAGTATTTCCTTTGAAATGCCTCAAATTGGGGCATGCAGATATAGGATAATTAAGCTTCAGACATTTGAGACCTGAAACAGATTAAAGTAACAACAGCAATCATATGCGTTATATTTGGAGATTTATTTAATGCTTTTATTTGTTTTATTTCCAGATCCTGTAATGACCTTAATGCCAGGTCAGGAGCCCAATGTGGGCATGTTCATAGAGGAGCATAAAAAGCGCGCCGATGGCGATCCGAATGCTCCTCCGTTCGACGATCTGAGGAACTATGCCTACGAGGGCGGCGGCAGCACAGCCGGTTCGCTCAGCTCGTTGGCCTCGGGTAAGTCGAAACCAAAAAATAAAACCTATTTTAAGAATAGCATTTGCACCCAATATGCTGCAGTTTAGTCACGCATCTAGAACCGAAGCCTGAGAAGCCCCAAAACGTAGGCTACAACTAGAACGGCACTCATAGCGTGTCAATTTCGAACTGCTGCTGACTCATCATCTTTTCTGACATTTTCAGGCCAACGTGTCTCAGATACAGCTGAATATTGGGTGTAAATTTAGATGAAAATATGAAACCATTTATGGTATTTTTGTGTTTTGCCTGCACGGAGAAAAACTTGCCTTCATAAAAGTATTTACTTTTGAAACATTCCAAATTAAACACGCAATTTTCTCTCCAAGTTCATAGTTTTGACACGAAATTTAATACGAATTTTTGTGTGTGTTCCTTCTTTATTTATTGCAGGCACCGATGACGAGCAGCAGGAGTACGACTACCTCGGGGCCTGGGGGCCACGCTTCGACAAGCTGGCCAACATGTACGGACCCGAGGCGCCCAATCCCCACAATACCGAGCTGGAATTGTAAGCGGGGAGCAGCCAAGAGTGAAGAGTGGAGCAGCAAGGAGACCGAATCCAAATCCGAGGCGGATACCTAGATGAACAAACTAAAACTGTTAGTAGATACAAAGTTGCATTTAAATCGAAATGAAGTCCCCACACACGAGGATAACTCATACACACACAAAGAAAGCGCAACCAAAGAAGCATCGCAATGCTGAAAAGTTGGCAGAACTCTCTGCGTAAATGGAAACTAAGAAATAGAAACCTAGAAGGGGAACGGGAAACGGAAGTGCATATGGATATGGATGTAGATGCGGATGTGGAAGTGAAGGAAAATCAAACACATATTATGACACGTAAAATGACATTTGTAAAAATATTTCATCAGCATTTAAATTTAAACATTTACGATAATGAGATTAAGTTATTAGGGCAACGCGAACCGATGACAGCATTTTTTTGCTGCGAAAGTTAAGGGAAAAATTAAGAAAGAGTATATGGGAATTGTAAGGCGTAGGAGAGAGCATACCAAAGTTTAGTTTAGGAGCGCTTATGAATTTATAACCTTAATTCTCGAACAGATCCGTTGTGCATATTATTTTAAGTTGTAATTATTATTTTTAGGGATTTTCTGTTTTTAAGTTGGCGGCCTTCTCGAGAGTCATTTAGCGGTTAGGTCACAGGACAAGTTCTCAAACGCCCTTAATTTATCTACACCTAAGTTCATCGTTTTCATTTCGCGTTACTTTCTAAGGACTACAATTAAAAAGGATTAAAACTTATATAAAGGAATACCCAAAGACTGTTTTCGTTCCATCATAACAAGTATATACATACATTAAAACACGAACATATAAATATATATATTAACATATAAACATTACGAAATTTTTAACTGCAAATCGAACGGCATTTCGCAAGTTGCCGCATTGTGTGTCATTCAATTTAAAATCGAGCACAATCGGCGCCCCTTTCCAGATGCCAGATGCCAGAGGGAAATCTGAACCGAAGAAAATACTCCTAAAACGATATTCTAAAGGCAGAAAACTTAAGCTAAATCTTGAGTCTAGCCGTCGGAATGCTAGCACAGTAAAGTAAAGAGTAAAAGTAATGGCAAAGAAAAAGAATAAGAGACAGAAAAAGAAAATTACCTTTAGATGAACTTAGCGCAATTGATATAATTAAAGGGAATGCATGATGGAAAACAAAACAAAATGGTATATATATTAATGATGGAAAACATTACATAGTATTTTACATTGTATATATTATTAGTTTTAGCACGTATACATACTGAGAAACACCACAATATTAAACCATGTGAAACCCAGAATTCTATTAAGTCATTTGAACTAGAGTGGAGGACCTAGCAGGAGCCGCATTCGAATAAAAATAAAATCCTCCATATACATAAATCCAAAACTAACTGCATTTAAAAGCCACTCTTTCCACACGACAAAGCAACCGTTTTTTCGCCAATCGATTGATTTTATTATTATTCTCTTCACTTTTTGATGGTAGTTTCGAGCCTTAGAAACGGGTAGCTGTTATCGAAACAAAAAAATAAAAATAACAAATGCATATTATTTCAGTTGTTGATTTTATTTGTTGATTCCACCATTTTGTTTGAATTTCACTCGTTTGTTGAGCTGTCAGGCAGAGAACAGAAATCACAAAACCAGTTTACCGATTACAGAGATTGTAGAGAACCGTAAGTACTTAATAAACAAAAACGCAAATATATATATAAATATATATCTAAATCATAGAGTTTTCCAGGCAGAATGCCCGCGAACACGATCCTATTGAAGTTTCCGTTTCAGTTCCTTAATTTAACAACAAATTTACACCCAAACACAAATTCAAATTATTCCTACTACCACAAGCGAATGAAAAATAAGAAAAGTAAATTAAAGTACTTAGGTAACACCTACATGCAAATACATATAAACAAAGAAAGCGGGAGAAAATCTAACAAAACTGCAACAAAAGTTGACTATTGAAAAGTGCAAAGATTTTAACGTAATTGTTAAACCATACAGCGAAGTAAATATTTAAACCCAATAAACTTAACCGCTGTACTTGTTTGAGGAAATTCTTAGAAATTTTAAAAGCACATTACATTAATTGTTAAATCGAACAGCTAAAAGGTAACCGAGGCCACTTTCAATACGAACGCAGCTCTGATTTGCCTTCAATTGCACATGGCGCTACAGTGCGTTACGGTAGGGTAAGGCCACAGGTACAGGCACAGCTCCAGAGACACACAGAACACTGCCAAAATTATGGTTTAGTTTCCGCAGAGACTGGAATCGGAAAGTGAATTCAACGAACTGTTTATTTACGGCTTTGGCGCTTTTTTTCCCGCAGAGCATTTCGAGTTTTTCATTTGGACATTTGGCTTTCTTTCTGATGCATCTGACTATGAATAAATTTTGCATTTATATATGTATAGGTCGAACAGCCAACGGAAAACGAAACACACAGACACACACAAACCGAAACTCACACATTTTAAGGACATTCAGATATACAGCAAACAAAAGAAGCGATATTTTATATTTATAACAAATAGAACTGCAGAAAAAACAGACAGAATAGACAGCAAAAACGATAAAAACGAAATTAGTAGAATGGCAAGTATATTATATACTCATTTACACATATTTGTTATATATTTTGTAACGTAAGTTAGAAGCATAAACTATATACGGAAAAGTGCACACACCACACACAACACTCGTACATATATGATGCGAAATACATATACAGCAGACAGACAGACGGAGGGACAGGACAGACCCATTATGCGATGCAAGAATCATACTATTTGATAACTATGTATTTATAATGTATGCATTTTTTACCACACCCGAAAACGAAACCAGGAATCCCCCCAAATGAAGAGTAAATCCCATTAAAGTCAAATGCAATGGGAAGCAGACACCACACTTACACGAACATGAACACGAACACGAACACGAAACCAAATGCAAAAATCCGATTTGAATGCAGTTTTAGATACATTTGCATATAAGTACATAATTATGTAAAATCACTTTAATATGCAGCAACAGAAACGGCAGAACGGAAACTAGTATTAAAGAAAATGAAATTATGAATAAATTACGAGTAATTAAAGTAAAACCAAAAGCATGCTGCAAGTAAACCTAACAAATCAATTGTGCAGTATTCGGTTCTCTTGTCGGTATCGAAAATGATAATTAATTAAGCGAGCGGATGGCGTGGAAAACTTGTAAGCTAATCACACGCTCCACTTAAGAGTAATGGGGAAGAATATCTAGTTAAGGCAACCTATACACGAACACAGTCACACTGAAAGAAAAAGCATTCACACACTGACATATACACACGTACACTCATAGACAACAACAACTGCAATTATATTAAACGAGAAATTATTATAAAATCAAGAAAACACGAAAAAAGAAAAGTGGAAAACCAACAACAAAACGAAAGAGTAAAAAAATAAATAAAGAATCTGTAACGTTATATGAAAAACAAAAGTTTGAAACAGTGTTGTTTATTTAACTTTGGATGGCATTGAAACTATAAGGTAATTGGAACAAATTTATTTCTAAGAATTTTTTGAATCCTTGGTGTATCCTTGCAGGTTCAGAAGCTTGAAATGCAGTGAAGGAGTCATTTCCGACTCTAAAAAGCATATATATAATATAGGATTCAAGGACGTTGAAAACATAACATTATTGTTTCCTCCTTTACAAATTACTTTGAGGAATTTAATTCCGTTTGTTAATCAATTGATTTCATTCATGATGCCAATATAAATCCTAATTAAATTCTATATAAACTACACATCAGTTTCTCATCAATACTTTAACCTGTAATTATGTTCTATAAACTTATGATCCTTCATACAATTTACACAAATCTCAAATCAAGGCTATGTAATAAACCAACAGACAATGCAAATGTTTGTGCCTTGCCGACAATAATCAGTTGTTATCTTAGTATTACAAGGACCATTCGAGTTCCAGGTACATCGCCATTGCAGGCATTTATATTTGCTTATTTGTATATTACATATTGCATTGTAGCAAATGAAACCAATATTATGCCAATGTCAATGTTGAGTCAGACAAGCTCAAAGCCGCGGGCGGACACTCACAGGAGAATATTATATCCTTATTTGGCCCGAACGAGTGGCCTTTGTCTGATGCTACACCATCCATCGCCATCGGCAAATATCACCGGCAGTATCCATATAAACACACACAAGGCACACACAATAGAGCCGAAACACTTTTGCCCCGAGAAAACGAAATGTACAAATATGTATTTCTTCACCGATTTCTTTCGCATTTCGCAAGGCATTGGGGGGAGTCTGTAAATGGATTTGGCCTTTGCTTTCGGTCTCCCAACTACAATTTCCCTTTTCTTTTTTCTCCTAGTCAAAGAAAGGAATGAAATCTTCGCCTCACCACAAGGGCAAATATGTACAATGGCAGCAAAGCAAAGTCAGAGTCTTTTATGAACGGGTATGCGAAGGAATACTTTGCATTCAAGGAAGCAAAGGCCTAATTAGGCCTAAAACTTAGCATTGTTTTGAATCTTAGCTTCTAATATTTATAATATTAATATTTAATTATATATATAATTTCTATAATATGCACTAAATCAGGACCTAGTCTTGCTTAGACCTACGAGGCATCTCTTTGTCGCAACACTTGGCTATACTTTTCATTCTCCTTTCGCCTTTTTCTTTACATTTTCCAGTGAAGCATCAAATTTCCAATATTATTGCTCCCTGTTGAACATTTGTCTTTGCCTTTCGCCGGCTCTTGGCACGTTCCAACAATTGTTCAAGGCGCCAAAACAAATTGCGCATACGCCAAGTGGTACGGGCCAAGAGGGAAATGTATACGTATATGCAAACATTCACTTTGAGCACAATTTATAAGCCACAATTTGTGCGGACTATTTTTAGCTAAACAATTTGTTTAGCCGTCTCCTTGCAGCTGTCGATTTATTGGCCAACCCTTTCCCCCGGTCCTTGTCCCTCCTTATTTTGGGGGAAAGTCCTTCTCCGTCCGATTTCATTGTCAAGCTTTCGTTTTTGTTTGCTTTGCTACCCCATCCTCTACGCTGGTATTTATGGGTTTTGTTTTTGGGGCTGCGAAATTTATGAATTTCGCACTGACAACAGCGCCTCGTTTATCTCATCTAATAAGTTTCGCTTGTTGCTCGACCCCCACACTATCGAACTTTCCATTTCGTTTCAGATTTTCCACCAGACTCTGCGTGGGCTGGTTGCCTTTGCTCATTTGCAGTAAAAATTTCTAGCAATGGCTTTTGCGGGGAAACACTTGGGGAAAATATTGTAGGTCCAGGAAATGTTATGAAAACTTGTATCTTTTAAAGTATGTAAGTAAAGATATAATGTTAAACCTTAGATATTTACCGAAAAATCATAGAAAGATAAATATGAAAATGTAAGAAAGGAAAATGGTTTTAACTTATATTTTAATTATTAAAAATACATTTAAAGGCTTATACAATTTTATCCTTAACGCTTTTTGAATACATTTTATTTATTTGAAATAAATTTATCTCTAAACCCAGCTTTCTGGACTTTTTAAAATTTTTCCCGTGCTCTCTGTATTGATTTTGAGCTTGGCAAGCAGTTTGATGAGCCGCCTGAACGGTTCGATTTCAGTTTCCGCTTGGGGCTTCCGGCTCCCGTTTCGAGTGTGTGTGTTTTCTTTTATAGCAGGTTGTTAAATGCGAACATTTCTCGCTTTTTGCTGGCGGCAAGAGCAGCCTCGGTGGCCAATATGTCCGGCATTTTTTAGTTAAGTGCAGCAGTTTATGAAATTGCTCTTGGTGATGCATAAGGCAACTTTGAATGGAATTTAACAAGCGATCGATGGGGGCACTTTCTGTTAAATCGTGGGCGGGGCGGGAAAAAGCGAGACACGTGAAAGGCATTTGCAGATGTTTAGTCACTGATTTCATCTCATTCAGTCATCGAATCGGCGTTTCAAAGGGGAATGAAATCAAGCCGTTCGCAAATGCGATTTGTGCCCGAAAGCATGCAGTAAATATGCGCACTAGATAAGCACATGTCATCCGCACATATCCCCATATGTCGGACCCCGGCTTTGTCTTTTGTAGCCCACATATTTCAATATTTTGCCAACATGTCACATGGATGACATTCATTTCCTACAGTCAACACGCACAATTTGTCGCTCCAAAATGAAATGAAATGAAACGAAACGCCGAAGCGCTCCAAGACAACAAGGCAACGGGAGACATGGCAGGCAGGCAGGCAGGCAGGCAGGAATATCCTCCGACACACCGGAAAATCTTGAACAAAAAACCAGAAAAAATGAAAATAACAAGGGGAAAAATGGAATGAGCTTAACATGTCTTAGCCCAAAAGCGAAAATCAACACATGCAAATGGAGAAAGTGAGAGCTGAGAGCCAGAGAGCTGACAGCTTCGGGCCAGATGGCTGCGAATAGATTTCAAGAATTGTTTAACCGTATGGATGCACAATGAAAAATAAATGGGACTGATATTTTATTTCGTAAATATATTTAATAGAAAAGAAAGTCAGAAAATAAGAGGATTTTTAAGTATCTTAAAGGCTAAGTCAAGCTTTTTGATTCCTGATTTGTGGAATATTTTCCCTTTGTGCATCTAAGAATATGTTTAACTAGACCCACGCGTGCACATCACGGAAATACTTCAAGGGGAACCCAAAAATCAAGTAGGAAAAAAACGAAAAAAGTAATAAACACGCCCCCCGCCAACGCCAACGTCACTGCCCTGTGGTTAGTCGTTAAGGCCAACTTGTCAGTCAATCAAAGGTCAAAAGGGTTGCCACAGGACAGCGGCAGAAAAAAATGTATATAAAATAGAAAGGAGGCAGAACCAGAAAAGGGACAACGGTCGCTGGTTGACAAGCATTAAATAAATAGCAAAGGATCACTTTAGAAACATATTAAATTTTGTGGCTACAAATTACTTAATGAATGTGGGAATGCCAACGGATGCCGCCCGAGGCACGAATGGGGATATATATAACGCATCCTTTTTGGCCATATGCAAATACTTTGCCCCGGAATCAGCCTTGAGCTCTTGAGTGGGCGCCAAAAATGTTGATTACTCGCTGCCGTTTCCCGGGAAAATTTGCATAAACTGTCGCCGGGCACGTACCACTTCCTCCCATCCATCTAATTGAGCCGAAAGAGGCGGGTTAAGCTCGTTTTAATTGCATTAGGGAAACGGACTCCGATTCGGAGCCAGCTAAGTCTGGCCGAGATTTCTTCAGCCCGAACGGACGCAGGACGGAGGACGGAGATCAGCATGTCAGGCGGTTAACCGCCATTTCTGAAATTAATTTGTATCTTTGGCTCCCGGACTTTCTCGGTCATACATCCCACACATTCACTCAATTAATTTAATGTTTGCCCTGGCCTTAGGGGTCAGGGAATATATAGTAGAATCTCCTGGTGTCGGTGCTTTAAGTGGCTATCTGATTTTGTGCTTAGTCCATTAGTAGGTATTAAGTGATGGCTCAATAAGGACTCAGTGCCTGATGGCTGCAATGCAGCAGTAAGATATTAATCTATGGCAAATTTCAGCTGCATTATACAATAATTAGTGTTGCACTTTAAAGGATATTAATGTGGTGGTTTAAGTACTCAGTATTGATTTGTTAGGAAGCAAAGTCTAATTTAATTTATCAGTCAATAAACTCGCTTCATTAAACACTTTAAAGGTTTGAAAAAAGCCAGAGAAGTTCGAAACAAGTCCCCACTCTTTGTCAATATTGAAAGTAATTAAGATATTCAATGAAAGGCACAAGAACCTTAAGAAAAATGCGAACCCATAGTGGGGACTGATGGAGATCACGTTTCATTTCCACTTTGAGTAATTTTCAGCACAATGTACCCATGGGACGTGTATGCCGCTCAACTCTTTCGCGTAATTTAAATGTGTGTATGCGGAGGACGGTAACATTTTCTGATTGCTTTCCATTTGCGGAAGAGATTTCCCCCGGTTTTTTCGGGGTGGTGGCGGCGGCTGCTGGATATTCATTTAATAAAAGCCAACAGCGAACAAATTTTAATGAAAGACTGCAAGTGCTGGGTGGGTCCTGCAGCCAGTATCCCGGATCCTGGGACCGTTGCATATGTCTGCGTTAGCCTTAAGCGCCTCCCGTACAGTAAAGCCCCGCGGTAAGAACGAACGGCAGTGACAACAACAGTAGCAGCAGCAGCACAAGTTGCAACTGCAACAGCAATCGTTATATCAATGGGCAACGGAAAGAAAGGGTAAAAGTATGGAAGGAGCCCCGACAAGGGGTCGCGAGTAGGGAAAAGGGACAAAAAAAAGGACGAGCAGAGGAAGGAAACTCACTGCGTTACGCTGCTTGTTGATAAACTCTTTGGCGGGGCTTTTGACGTGGTCCGAACTGCTGAAAGGACATAATAAATGCCGCTGCGTTCGGCCAAGCGAACAGGATATGCAGTCAAAAAAATGGATACTAATAAAATTATAAATTTTATTTATTAGACAACAATTTTATTTATTAGACAATAAATAAAATGGGTTCTATTTTTCCTTAGAAGCACAGGAAAAAGATTTAAAGTTAGTGAAAAATTGATTTGTTTGGAAAAGATTTAACATAGGATAGTCAGAGCCCAAGAATGAAATATCCCTGTTGTGGTTACTGCACAAATATAAAAAAATAATAAATTTAATAAACTTTTAAATATAATTACCTTTACAATATTTTATTGCAAGTACTTGGCAAAGGTAGGAAACATGAGAAAAAAATGGGAAGCCAATTTCATTAAAATTTCTGTGTGTGCGAAATGTCATTGCGTATTTATGTTAAATGGACGCGGTGCCGAAAGGATATGCCAAGACTCCTTTCAAAGGCAGACAGTGGCCAGAAAAATTAATATTTCTCCTTGGCCAGCTGCGTGGCCGGCTATCGATTATCCATATTTGCGTGGAAAGGGCTTCGCGCATTTTACATTTAAATTTATGATACATATTATGGCAGCACCTTTATGGGATATCCTTCAAATTTATTGGCCTTCCTTGAACCACTTTCCGTTTTTTTTTTTTTTGTGCCCCTTTCTGTGGCACTGTATCGTTTCTCATTTCGTAAATTGCATTACTGCCCAGTCATAATTGCGCTGATTAATTTCCATAAAGTAGCCATGGCCCATGGTCTCGGTCCGAGTAGCCCCGCAGCATTCATACTTATATATCTTGGCTATATGGAAAAACGGCCCGGTAAATGAATTGCAGCAAGAAAAGTTTATGGCTGCTTTTTTTCCCTCTTAAATTATATTCAATTCCGCCTTTTTTCCAGTTGTTCTTTTCTTTATGTGTCGTTATTTAAAAAGGCAATTTTCTCATTAGCATAAGAAGAACGAAGTATTACTTTACGCATCAACTGCAGCCGGAGATGTGATGGGAAAGACAGTGCATAAAGAAAGGGTTAAGTAGCGAAAGAAAATGACGAAAGTGATTACTTTCAGGAATTCATCTTGGCTTAAGTAGATTAAAAGTCAATTAAAAATATGCGCCTTCATCGACATTATAATAAATAAGTGTGAAGTATATTTAAACAAAATTATATGAAGGTGTTGGAGTATTATACAAAAAATACTAAAAATAAAATGATTATCAAGTACCTATAAATAGGTATTTTTACTAGGAGTGATACCTATATTATAGACTAAAAAAACTATTTTCAAATATATTTGTATTATATTTACTCCCAATTTTATGACTTTATTATACCCTTGCAGGGTATTATAATTTCAGTCAGAAGTTTGCAACGCAGTGAAGGAGTCATCTCCGACCCTATAAAGTATATATATTCTTGATCAGCATCAACAGCCGAGTCGATCTAGCCATGTCCGTCTGTCCGTCTGTCCGTCTGTCTGTCTGTCTGTCTGTCTGTCTGTCCGTTTCTACGCAAACTAGTCCCTCAGTTTTGAAGCTATCTGAATGAAACTTTGCAGATAGTCTTCTATATACTCTCACTCGGACATAAGTCGGAACGGGCCAGATCGGACGACTATATCATATAGCTGCCATACAAACGATCCGTGAATTTATAGAAAAAAAATTTTAATTTCACTGTTTTTGAACATATCTTGACCAACTCTTGGTTATAAGTTTTATATATTATTTTAGATTTTAAGATTAAATTTCATAAAAATCGGATGAATATATCATATAGATACCGTAGGAACGATCGGGAAATTTGTAGAAAAAAGAATTATAACTTTGTCACTTTTTAACATAATTTCTTCAACTTTTAGATACTAGCATTTCGAATTTTTTCAGAATTTTGTTGTAAATTTCATAAGAATCGGACGACTATATCAAATAGCTGCCATACAAACTATCGGTAAAAATGTAAAACTGTACAAAAACTGTAAAACT
>VNJS01013569.1:0-16927 GCA_008042575.1 Drosophila watanabei | reverse complement strand
CTAAAAGAGCATAAATGCTGTAATGCAATGCAGCTTTATAAACCGAAATTGTGTCCATTTAAACCAGCTTTGCGCTCTTAACTGGCAGCATTTAATGCTCATTAGAGGACGATAAACTGCATTGCAGCAGCACAATCATGACCACAATTTTCCCGGGAAACGCGTTTAAAATCGCTGCTGTGGGGACCCAAAACAACAAGAGCATAACTACAGGGATTATATTTACCCGGCTAAAGTCAGACAAGTGGCGTGATTTACAGTGAAATGTGGATATATGCAGGGTGCAACATTATAATTTTGTTGTTTAAACTGCACTTGTTATTACTTTAACTTCTGAGGAGAAAAAATTTTAGGGGTAGATAAAGAATTAAAGTTTTATTTTGTATCAGAGAAAAATACTTCTTAAAGAGTTGAGATAAAAGCAACGGCGGAACCTTTAATTTCGAACAATTTTGATATGAGTGTGGGTTTTGAAACAAAAAGCACATTTTAACCAAAAAATAACCAATATAAATTATTTTGATGTGCAAAAGTTATGCAACAAAAAACCTCTGAACTCCGAGGTAAAAAAAAAGTGACGATAGCAACTTTAACTCAAATAACTTTTGACATAAATTTTCGTAAACGGGTTTAATGGTTATTATGCACAATCGAACATAATTTTCTAATTATTTAATAATTGGTTTTTAAGTTTATTCTGCTTTAACAATGCTCATTAATTAAAAGACTTTTTGTTATATATACTTTTTTAGTAAAGTAACTATTTTTGAACCGATTTTTTAAATATTCAAATATGTACACCTTTTTTGAAGGCGATTGATTAATTTCATATGACATTATTTTTTTATTATTATTTTATTTGTAGTTTTTATCTAGAACGTTCTTGTTTTATAAAAGGGATCTAAAAAAATTGTGATTCTAAATTCTGATTTTGAACTCTTGATGTTTATCGTCAGTACGTGGATTGGATGGAATATAAGTTTACTTTCTGATTTATTTCCTGCATACAATATTTAGAATTTTAATAATTTTTTCTTTTACAATTGACGCATTTCATATGACATTTTATTATTTTATTCGTAGATTTTAACTAGAACCTTCTCTTTTTATTAATTTTCATCGTGAAACCTGTAAATAAACCTTCTTTCCCTTCCTTTTTTTATTTCTTTAGATTTATTACAAGTTCTTTTTCCGCTATGCGGGGCTTCTTTTAACTTTTGAACCGCTTTAACTTTAAGAACCACACCAAGTTCAAAGGTTGGAAGAAAATTGTTGCCCCAAAATTGAAGACTATTAAAGGACCACTAAAAACTAACGACAAATGTTTGTATTCATATAAAATTGACGTATATTTACAAAAGCGTTTGGTTGTTGACAGTTTCCAGGAAGGAAGGTCCTCCGACCGATGCAAATACGAATTTTCTGGGAATGCTATTGCAGGATTTCAGGATTCTAGTGCGCTGCCATTGCTGTTGCTGCTCACGCATCGCCGGAGCTCATTAGAAGTGGTGAATGGAGTGGTAGGTGGGCAGGTGATAGGACACCGAGGACACCGGATGGTGGGCAATCAGGGGGGCGTGGGCAATGAGCGGTGCATGCGAGATGAGTGGCGCATGCGAGATTATGGGGGCGTGGTGCACGACCGTTGGGGCGGCCACGTAATGCGAGTGTGTCAGCAGAGGGGCGTGGTACCCCAACCCCAAAGAGAGTCCTCGCTTGGCCTTCACGGAAGACTCCTGCTGCTGCTCCTCGGCGGCGGGAGCAGGTGCGGCCAGAATGCAGGCAGCGCTGGCGATGAGCAGGAGCAACTGTTGCGTTTCCAGGAATTTTCCATTAGCGTTTAATGAGCGAGCGAGCGAAGAAAATTAGAAAATATGTTAGCAAAAATATTTCAAATATTTGTCTTGAGTGCGAAAATGTTTTCGTTTTTGTTTTTGTTGCCAAATGCCAAGCGCTTACAGTGAATTTCATTTTGTTTGTCTATTTATGATTTATGGTGTCGGACACTGGACTTGAAGCTCTCCTTGCTTGCTGGCTTTAATTCAACTAACATCGCTGGCAGCCAGAACGACTTTATTTATACGATTTTCTGGCAGCTGCGCGGATTGTTCGAAACTCACTCAAAACTAAGTCAAACGCACTCATTAGGCAAAAGCTATTTAGGCCCAAAAAAATAAAGTAAAAATCTGGCAAACAGACACACGCATCGAGAAAAAAATATATGTATATATGCCCACATCAAGCCAAAATTGCACAAACAAGCCAAGTATCTGAGTGCGCCGGCTGTGTGAGTATCTGAGTATCTGACAGAACGCCAGCTACATGCGTGTGTTTCTTTTTTTAATTCAGAAAATTATATTTTGTCGAGTACTCGAGCTCACTTTGAGTGCCAATTGCCACCATAAATTATGTGCAGCTCTCAATAACTTCAACGACTAAATGTCCAGGCCATAAACAACAATAATTTCCTTTGGCAACTAACTGATTTTGATGGCCAATAAGCTGAGCCAGACAGACTCTTCTTTGCTTTTGGGATATTTGTTTAGTTTAAAGAGTAAGAAAAAACAAGTTTAAATTTAATGTCAAAGGTTTGAAAATATGAAAATAGTTTTGTGAACTTTAAAGAGTAAGGAAACCAAGTTTAAATTTAATTTCAAAGGTTTGAAAATATGAAATAAATCTGTCTCAATGTTTGCAATGTAATTAGACAAATAATTCCTGTGTAAAACAATAAATATTTATCAGCCAATTTGCTGAGTAGACAGACTCTTCTTTTCTTTAGAAATTTTTTGAACTTTAAAGAGTAACAAAACCAAGTTTAAATTTAATTTTAAAGGTTTGAAAATATGAAAATAAAACAATAAATCTGTTGCAATATTTGCAATGTAATTACAAAAATAATTCCTGTATAAAACAATAAATATTTCAATAGCAGAAAGACTCTTCTTGGCTTTAGGAATTTTGTGAATTTTAAAGAGTAAGGAAACACCATTTAAATTTAATTTAAAGGGTTTGAAAATAATAATCTGTATCAATATTTGCAATGTAATTACAAAAATAATTGCTGTGCAAAACAATAATCCCATTTTCGTGCTAAACCAATTTCCAGATAAAATAAATATAAGGCTAATCCCATCATGCCCGATTTAATTAAACAATTTATTTTTGTTTTGTTTCCATTGCTAAAAATTTGTTTTCGTTTCGCCTTTTGCATGTATGCAAACTACCATTGCTCTTTTTTATCTCGTTTTTAATCTAGGCAAACCATTTCAATAACTTTTTGCAGCCAGCTGCCGAGGAGACTCTGACAAATGGGTTCAATAAATTTTGTATGAGCATGAATTCCATTATGACTTGAAATGATTTGAACAATTTGTTTGAGCCATTTTCCAGAGACGGCCAACAAATGGCTAATACAAACCAGACAAAATACACACAGACTCTTTCTGTGTGTTTACCTTGGCTAATTGAAAATGGTTGACTTTTTGAAATAGTAGCTACTGATAATGATAGGGATCTGTTAACGTTTAACGTTTAAGTGGTAGTTCTCGCCTCTAACGGTCTTCATAATTAGGCCCTTGTTATGGCCCACAACGAGGCCTCGGAGCGTAAGCTGTTAAGAATCGTTGAGCCAATTGGCCCAGCGGGAGTTATATGGCTTGAGTTCTATCCGATAACAGTCCTCGGTATCCCGGAAAATGTGGTAATAAAAAATGAGGAAATAAACTCATGCACACACACACGCAGACATATTTGACAAGCGGAACGTTAATTAACGGCATAGCGAATGGCTAAAAAGAGGAAGAAGAGAGAGAAAAAAAAGGAACGCGAAACAGCAGTTAGCAAAGGAAGAGAGCCTGGAGTGCCATTGCTGTTTATCTGCAGCTGTCAGTTGATGGCGCCATTTTGTTTCCCTTGCGTAAATGTGTGAGTGTTTGTGTTTGTGTGTGTGCCGCTAAGGATGTCTGTGGGTGCGCCACCTGTTTAGACATATTCCTCAAGGCCACGTGCCTGCGAATTGAATGCGACTTAAGCAACTTGATGGCGGCAATATCTAACTAGATAATTGCCAAGAGCCAAAGAGGCAACCGCCCAACAGTTGCCAAGAAATGGCTAAGCAAAAAAGAAGAAGCCTTGCCTTTCCCTACGTGGTAATTAAAAATTAATGAAATAAAGCACCAAATGGGGAGTTACACTGCTTTAATAGATTCATTTTCCAGCGTCGTGTTAATTAATTCATCGCAAGTGCCGTAAGGAACTTTGTTACTTATTTAGTTTCAAGAGAAAGATAAAATTATAAGGTTGTACAAATAATAATTATCTGCTTTCTAGTCCATGTATATTTTTGATATATTAGTTAAAAACTTTTTAACAAAAAGACGAAATGTTCTAGAAGAAAATAATGTTAAATATATAAATATTTGACTGACATTGAACATGATTTAAAATTACCTAAAATTGTTTACAAAAAAAAGACTACAAAATAAATTATGAATGGATGAATAAAGTATTTATAAATGTTTGGTATATTGTTAATAAACTAGAAACAAAATGATAAATATTAAATAAATATTTAAATGACATTGAGAATGATTTAAAGCTAAAACTAGTAAAAAATAAATGAATAACAAGAAATAGAATAAAATTGGTTTTTCAAGTAACTAAAATTTTCTAAATTGTGAGGACAAATGTGCTAAATAATGTTCACTGATATTATGTAATTATAAGTAAGCAAATATATGTAACATGTATGGGTATCCTATGTGATATATGTACATATTATCATAAAGGACATATATTTCATTACTTATGCTTATTCTTAATTATATTTTAAGACCTAAATCGATTTCTGTAGCTTGCCTTTATACTTTAAGTTTAACAGATGATATTATTATTACTATTTTTATTGCATTATTTATTTTTGTTGCAACACATTTGGAAATCTTTATTATTTTTTATTGCATTATTTATTTATGTTGAAACACATTTAGATATCTTCAAAGACTTCAAAAACCCATTAAGCTTCGGCTCTTGCAATCTCAAATTCTCATTCTAAAAATAAAACCCTAAGCCAGGAATAAGGGCCTGGTGTGTGTGGACTGTTATTGCTTGTGAATGCATTTTGCCAGTAGAATCGATTGGATTTTTCCTCGAGCTTACATTTCATTTCGATTGAATGTGCGGCTGTAGCAACAGATGTAAAAGCGTTTGACAAAATCGAAAGGCCAATCGATCAACATCAAATAACTGACAGGCAACGAACGGCGATTGAGTCGACTCGAGTTGAGGCGAGTCCGCAGCCCCGCAAATGAAACTCCGGCGAACCGAGTCGGTAATTCACAATTATGCATACCAGATGAGGCAATGCAGTGTGTGGTGTAGCGCAGAGTGGTGCCAGTCGCGGTTGCGAAATTGCAAACTGCGAACAGGATTCGGATCCAGATTCAAATTGAGATTCAAATTCAGATACAGATTCAGATTCGTCGGGGCCATTAGCCAAATGCAACACCTTCGACGATGTGTGGACATGTCGACATTGATTTGGCCAACTGAGTGATCTGAGTAGTCAGTGTCATATGTACATATTGTGTGACAACTAGAGATAACATTTTTTGTAGGGTAAACGGGGTAAATAAGGGTAGCAAATAAACAAAGTTTGTATTTATTATATAATCTTTATATATTTAAAAGTATATTTCCATTAATACCTAAAAAAAAGCAAAGCGAATAATATTTGCACTAAATTGTTATGTCATATTTTACCTTTGATTATCTTTGTAGTAATAGTTAGTGTGTGTTTCTAAGGGTTTTAAAAATATTTATGTATATTTTATAGTAAAAATAATAAGAATATTAATTCATCATTAAAAGGTTATTATATTTTAAACATCATTTTGATTTCATAATATTTTTATTAAAACTTTTCTCTTTATGTATTTTGATTTTTCCTCCAGCTTTTGATTATATTTAAAGGGTTTCATAAATTTCTAATATTAATTATAGTAAAAATATTAAGAACCTTAATACATCATTAAAAGGTTATTGTATTTTAAACATTATTTTGATTTTATAATATTTTTATTCAAATTTTTCTCTGCATGTATTTTTCCTTCAACTATTTGTGTCTGCCAATTAATTGCCAACAACGCCCAGGCTGCTCCGCATCACACAGGTAGACAGGTGGACAGGTGGTGCTCAGGCTCCAGTTCGGCAACTCAAAACTGCATTAGATATTTCGTTAATTATGCTGCACAGTTGCATTCCCCATTCGACAAACATACTCTACATATATGTCGACCGCATATAATGCTTTTTGCTCTTTGCCAGTGGCCCACAAAATTCGGGTATCGAATCTGGTTATTTTGGTTGTTTTCAGGTGTCAAAATCATTTGCCCGCCATTGTTGTTGATATGCGTGGGAGTTGCATGCACCAATGGAAGCTTCCCTCGAACAGAACACAATCTGTATTCTGTTGTTCTCAATCATGTTATATGCATTCGCCAAACTGGTTGCCATGCAATTGTTCGCGATTTGATCTCATGGTTGAGTTAATTGAGTCCCTTGTGGCCGCAGCGCTTAGGCATAGCCTTTTGTAGTATATGCTAGTTAACGACCAACGTGTAGGCCTTAATGTAACCCAACTACAATGAGTTCATCTAGCATTACGCATGGATCATTAATTAAAATGTGTACAGAGAAAAAATATGGTGCGATTGAAATTAGTTAAAATTTAGGCATAATTTAGGGGCAACGGGAAATAAATAAACAGGCAGAAGGTAAACATCGATATAGCGATAATCTAACGATATTTGACTCAAAGATCGATATATTTATCTTATTGTTGCGATAGATGAGCAACAAATCGATATTTCTTTTAATATATCGAACTGTTCCGAAAGGAGAGCTTACATTTAGTGTAATCTAATACTGTTGGAGATAAATTAAAATATTTAGCTTTTAGTATGTATGTAAATATTAATTATTGAATTAAAACTCGATTAATTCTGTGCATTTTCGATAATATCGATATTTGAATGTACGTTTTTATATAGTCTTAAATATGTAAGTAAATGTGCAAGTAATATATCAATTAAAATTCGATGATTTCAGGAACGATTTCGATAACATATTTTAACGTAACAAACTTTTGCAAAGTTGAGAAAATGTTTTAAATATCAATATATTTATTCATTAAAATTTGCAAATAATTTCTCAATTAAAATTATTTTTGATACCTTATAATATCGATAGTTAAGCTTTACAAACTTTTGCAAAGTTGGGAAATTGTTTTAAATATCGATAGATTTATTTATTTATTTGACAATCTTTCCACTCTTTTTATATATATGATATATTATATATCAAATGTAAACATATTTTCGATATGACAATGGTCGCGATATTTTTGTCTATACATAATATCTAACTTTTTTCTATCGATATACATCCCTTTTCCGAAAAGAGGAACTTGGATAAACTCTTCATAAATTACATCTCCCATCTAAACACTTTTTTCTAATATTTATTAACTCCTATATTCCCCAATTTCTTACAGTCTACGATTTTTTGATGTGAATAAAGCAACAAGGTTAATCAAGGAGTGACAATGCAGGACACCAGCCTCAACATGACACAATCGCAGTTGCAGCCCCAAATGCCGGCCTTCAACAAGACGGTCCTGACCGACCTGCAAATAACCAAAACAGATATCGACAAGTTCCTGAAGTATTGGCAGGAATTTCAAAAGAAGAATATGTCCATGTCCAGCCAGGTGGACGAGTGCCAAGGCTATTGTCAAGGTGAAATTTACAACTGGCTGCGCGCCTACAACAGCATCCATGGATACGTATCCCTGATGGTAAGTGCTCCTCCTCCGAGACCCCAAAACACGCCATTCATGTTTAAGTGAAAACAATAGAAACTTTTGACTAATGACTGAGCTGGGGAAGGCCAAGGCGCCTCATGAATGTAACCGAGAAAGGGTCTCGTCTTCCTCTCTGACTGATGAATTCAAGGGACGCCTTCACCTTTGAGCCCTGGCCTGGGTCCCTTTTTCGAATTAAAGCAATTCGGTGTGTTTAGCTCAAATCGCATTAAGTGGATGGAATCCGAGCCCTTTGTTTTGGGTTCTGGGTTCGCCTTAAAGGGATTTTCCTGAACGGATATAAATTATGTTTGATGTGGTTAAGGCGTTAATGTGCTTTTTCTTTTAATTTTAATTTCCAGACATTAGCTGGTTTTTTGTTGCCCATGAATCTTTTTAGCAAACATTTTTCTATGTTAGATTTTTGTGTTTGTGG
Source organism: Drosophila watanabei (assembly GCA_008042575.1). Classification (NCBI taxonomy): domain Eukaryota; kingdom Metazoa; phylum Arthropoda; class Insecta; order Diptera; family Drosophilidae; genus Drosophila; species Drosophila watanabei. The sequence goes on along the minus strand of VNJS01013569.1, from coordinate 8,627 downwards.
AAGGATAATCTCATTTCTTGAGCTTCATCATGAGGGTTTATTTGAGTTTTTCAGGGAGGGAAACCAACTCCTTACTTTAAAGTAACTTTCTTACTTAACAACTAGTTATTTGCTAAACTTAAACTTCTTTTATTTGTTAACCAAGTAGAATTAACTTCCCAAAGGAAAGAATAGTTTTTCTCAAGGAATGAATTAAAGTTCCTTGCGAAAGTCAAACACAAGTTTGCTGCGAGAGAAAAGTGTGAAAAAAGGAGGTGAAATTTAAATCTCTAGAAACCGTCGTACATCACGAGCTGAATGAATAAAACATTCAACCAATCTAAATTCCAAGAGGGGGAATGTGCAATCAATTGAAAGTGTGTGAGAGCGATGAAACATTCTCTCTCCTTTTTTCTTTTTTCTTTTTTTTATAAATAACACTCACATATTTTATCAACAGCCAGTGAATATTGCTTCTTGTTGTTTACTTGAATCACATAGATTTGCATATTCGGGACAATAGCAAACATCTTGAACATAATGGTCCTGACCAGAAAGGAAATGGCCAAGACGCCCATAAATAATATCCTCAAGTGGCTGGCGGTGGCCGATATGTTTGTGATGCTGGAATATATACCCTATACATCGTATCAGTATATCTATATGGGGCCAGGTATGATTTATTTATAATTTGGGAATATAAATAATAATAATAATTAAATGTTAAAACCCTTCTTTAGTGTTTAATTGTATACATACTTTTATTATTTATTAATACAATTATTTGCCAAACAGGTGAAAAGGATCTAAGCTACACCTGGGCTGTTTGTCTACTGATCCACATGCACTTCACGCAGATCCTGCACACGATCTCTATAGGACTGACCGTAACACTGGCCGTGTGGCGATACGTGGCCATCAGGTGAGCGTATATTTAGGCCAACATTGCATGCTCTCTGTGTCCTGGGACATTTCCTGCTCATACATTTTGCCTTGACGCATCGATTCACATTATTCATGCTAATTTGCATCCGCTTTTCGAACCGAACATCCGGCTAATCTGATTAACACTTCAATGTGGCAATATGTGGCTTCTCTTCTCTTCCTTCCCGTCTTTTGTTTATAGCCAAATGTTACCATCTCTATTCCACAGACATCCCAACGGGGGCTGTGCCAACTTCCTGCTCGCACATTCCCGGGAGGCGATCCTCCTGCCCTTCATCCTCTCACCGATCCTCTGCCTGCCCACGTATTTTGTCTTCAAAGTACGCGAGACGTACGACGTGGACAGCGTCAATCCGGAGGCCATGTATCATGTGTATTTTGATCAGGATTCGGTTCTATACAGGTGAGCTTGTGTGGTATTATTGTTGATATTTCGAAGAATAGATCATTATGATGAAATTATTTAATGAATTTGTTACATTAACTTAATTCTAGGTTCAATTTCTGGATACATTCCGTGATCATTAAACTTTTACCCTGCGGAATTTTGATCGTGATCAGTACCGTGCTGATGCATGTCTTGTGCGAGGCCTCGAGACGTCGTCTGAAGCTAAGGGACTACAATAATCCCGCCAAGTATGCCATCCAGCTCAATCTGAATGAGTCCAAGTCCAAGAAGTGAGTATTAAAAGAGTACTATGTGTGGGATTTAAATATAAAGAAAAACTAGAAAAATCGAAAGTTATCGAAACTATATCGAAAATTTAGAAGCAAAAACGTATTAAAATTCAAAGCCTTAAAAAAAAGTTATATGTTTTAGATTGAGCAATCCCACTAAGTCCCAATATCTCATGAAATCCCACTTTTAAAAAATAACAAGTCGCAAGATATCGAAAATGTACCGAAATGTATCCTCTATATTTGTGATTATTTATTTGTGATAAATTATGAAAATAGCAAGATATTGCAATTAAATTGAAACATCGTAATATCGGAAAATCACAAATGTATCGAAAATTTAGTCATCGCAATCGGATATTTATACGTATGTATTAGAATGAGTATTTTATTTTATTTTATTTAATCAAGCATAAACAAGATATCGAAACTAACGTTATTATATCGAAAATATGGAATATAAATTATAGCAAAAAATGAAATATTTATATATAATAGAATATTTATATAAAGTTTTAAATGAATATATTTAAGTATTCAATATCCATGAAATATATATTTAATATTTTAACCACCAAATTTAATTTGAAAGATAAAAGAAGGTTATCGAAATAATCGATATGCAAACCAACATTAAAAGCAACAGTAAAACAGAAATATTTATATAGGGTTAAAGATATAAAGAAAACTACAGATACTTTTATAGTAATAATAGTTTAAAAGTTAAAATGTTTATTTTTTATTTAATTCTTTATATGATTGTTATTTAATATATTAAATATATTATAGTAATATCGAAATAATCGATATGCAAACCAATATTATAAGCAACAGTAAACTAAAAGAGTTATAAGAATCTACTGATACTTTTATGGTAAAAATAATTTAAATGGTTAAATTTTTTATTTTTTATTAAATTCATGATTCTAATTTAATACATTATATATTTTTTTTAATCCCTATAGGCCCCCGCGCTGTGATCGCCGCAATGATCGCACCACCCTCCTCCTGGTGGCCGTGCTGGTCCTTTTCCTGGTCACCGAGTTCCCGCAGGGACTGCTCGGCCTGCTGTCCGGCGTGATGGAGAAGTGCTTCTTCGCCCACTGCTACCCGCCCTTCGGGGAGCTGATGGACCTGCTGGCGCTGATCAATGCCGCCGTGGGATTCGTGCTCTACGGACTGATGTCGAAGCAGTTCCGGACCACCTTCCGGTCGCTGTTCATGAAGCGGCACTTCGGCAGCACCGAGATGACCCGACTGACCCGTGTGACCACCACTTGCGTCTAAACAGGACTTGGATCTACATATATTAGGGATCGGCATCGCTATCGATGCTGGAGAGATGTGATTTTTAGAGGGCTCTGCAGGATCATTTTGTAGAGACAGTTTTACGGGGGATTAGGTGAAGGGCATCCAAGATGTTCAGGGCTTGCTCCAACTGAGAATTTCTAAAACTTAAACTTTATAAAAGTTTCGTTGCGTTGCATAACGAAAAAACAAAAAAACAAAATATATGAGTAACTGTGAGACGGAATACATATTTTTGGTTGGATGACCGCTTGCATTATCCAAGAATTGATGAATTGATTCCGTTTGTGATTTGGCTGTTTAGCAAGTGCCATTTCCTTTCCAATTGAAATTACTTTTTAAGAATTATGCATTATCCAATTGGTGTTTCGAATTCGTGTCTTAGTTTGTAAGTTTTTGCTAGGCTAAGCGACACTTACTTTCCACGCAAAGAACATAAAAAATAAAGTCTAATAATAACCGGAATCCAAGGATAGCCATGGCCAAGAGGACAGAGAACAACTCTGTGAGCCCCGAGTTGCTCTGGCCTCTTGGCTCGAAAAAATCAAAACTTCGATCACTGGATTCCAGCTAAGCGCCAATGCATTACACATTGGCCTTTTTTTGAGAGTCTAATTACGGAAAACTATTTAAACAGCTTACATTACGATTTACAACTAGGTGTGAACACGTTCAAATAAATGTTTGATGTGAGTTGGCGCGTTTAATAAATATGTATTTATTTTTTGTGTTTAACATTCTTGGGAAACTTCTCTAATGGCTTCTGGCTTCAGTTCTGGCTAACAACTGCATTCACCTCCAAGGGCAGGTCATCTGGTGGCAGTTCCTCGAATCCATTTTGCCTCAAATCGGACTCCTCCGAATCTGCACAATCCAGCAGGATGCCGTTGCCCTGATTGGAGATTCGCAGAAGGGATTTCAGCTTGGTGGCCTGGAATTTGTACTGTTCGGGAGAAGGGGGAGCATTAGATGATAGGCTTCTATCAGAGACTTCGTGGAAGAATTGATTGCATATTTTCGCATGGGTTTCATGGCCAATTACGGGATTTACAGGATGGTCTTTTTCGTTTCATTCACGTGCCGCGGCGTACAGCCACTGGGAGTGCTGGTATCTCGGACGACTTACTTCCGTGGGCAGCAGCAGATCCTGGGCCTGGCTCATGAACCTATTGTACTGCTCGGCGGCCAGGGCCAGTCGTCCGGTTTCGTAGCAAAACAGGGCAAAGTTCAGCACCACCAAAGGATTGCGTCCCGAGCCTTGCTGACCACTCGCCATGCCACTGGCCCGTTCCAGAGCCACAAAGGCGTTCTCCACATCGTCCAGCTTACGTAAACACACTGCGGAGGAGGAAGGAAGTATGATTATTATTATTATTATTCTCAAGAGGAAAGAGAACGAAGAATATATTGGAAGAAAAATATTGCTGAATAATTAACATTGCTCTTAAGGTAAAAGAGAGGAAGGAATATAAACAAACTTTCCTTTTTTTGGCGAGAAATGTGTAAAAGAATAAATTAAATAATTAAAATTAAATGTTTTTGTTAATATAAATATAAAAATCATAAATTATTTGTATTATTTAAACAATATAAATTTTGTAGGGTTAAAAATAATGAAGGTACTTATATTATTTTAAGTATTTAGAAAGCTTAAGTTAAGAATAACAAGTAAACACTAAAAATGTTCCTTTGTTAATTGTATTCTTCAAAAGTTTATGTTCTTGGTAATACAATAATAAATAAATAAATAATTTTTACAATTTAAATATAAGTTAAGCTTAAAATAAATTTATTATATAAGCTTAATTTGGAAAAATTAAATAACAACTTAAAAAATTACTTTACTAGTTAAGATTGGGTTAATAAATCGAAATTTGTAATTTTAAAGGATAAAATCCACAAAACTTTCTCTGAAAACATACTATAATAAATATACGACTTTTTCTACAACTTTCTCAGAAAATATATAATAATAAATATACGATTTTTTCTCAGTGTAAATAGCAAACTTACGCCCCAGGAGCATGTAGCACTCGGCATTATCCTTGCGCAGGTTTATGGCTGCGGCCAGCGTGTGAAAGGCACTGGCGTATTGTTCAGCTGCGGTCGAGTTTGGGTAAACAACGGTAAGCAAAACAATAATAATAATAACAACAACAACAATATGGCAACAAGAAAATAGCAACAAGAAAATAGCAACTAACAATGCTGAGAGTAAGGCCTAGGACCGAATCGCCTAAGGCCCAAAGGCTTTTCTCTTGGCACTTTTAAGAAATTTATTAAAACCTCCAGCCCATAGTTTTGCTTCTAGTTTACCCTTTTCATGCGGGTTTATTTCTCATTTTTTTCTGTGACTAATAAATAGCTGACTAGTTGTCTATTCTGTCCAAGAAATGACAAGTTTTGTAAATTTGTAGCCATTGTATTGACTGCAGCAGTTGCAATGTGTTTTTTTTTTTGGCCAAATGCCAAACATTTGTTCCGCAAAACAAAAGCAATTCGGACTTGAAACGTGCTGCACATGTTTGCATAGATTTTCAACATGAAAATACTTGTGGAAATTCCATAAAAATATTACTGCAAACCTGTTGAACTTTAGTAAGCAAACTCTTGAAAATAAAATATTCATGCTTTGAATATTTAATCCCTGAATTCAGTTTTGTTTGTGTGGAGAAAACCACAAAATACTCTTCCCAGAAAATAACAAAGAAGAAAGCTTTTCAGGGAAAATTTTATACACAATTTTTGGTGTTGACTTTAAGACGAGTTTTGGAATATTTTTCTTGGTAACCACTCACAGGCAATGTAGATTAAGCTCAAGTTGTACAGAGCGTTGTAATTAAGCGGCGAGAGCCAAACGGATTTGCGCAGCGACGAAATGGCCTGGAAAGATGATGAAATATTTAAATGCCACACAAAACATATATATATATACGTTGGCAATTCAAGTACCACAATAAACTTTTGCTTTTTGAAGAAGCACAATCCAATGTTGTTCCACAGCTCGGCAATTTCCGGCTCAGCGTTTGCGATTTGGCTGTATTTGCTGAGGGCGCCATCCACATCGTTCCGGGACTGCAAAATGAAATACACAAAATACACAATAACAACAGAAAAATATTTAAAATTTAAATCGTCTTGTCAAAGGACTACTGGCTTTCCCTTGAAATTTACCTGCAAAATGGCGCCGAAGGCAAGCAAACCCTTGGGCGAGCATTTCCGCTCAATGCTGACGACTTCCGCCAGACGATCGTGCGCCTTCTGGGTCTCGTTGATTTTCAGGTACAAAACACTGATTTCAATCAGCACCTCGGAGTTTTCAGGCGTAAGACTGCGAATGGCACACAATGTGAAACTCAAAACTCAAATTCACATCATTAGCAAAACATACTGCAGGCATGTCTCCAGGACCTCAATGGCCTTTTGGTATTGCTTTTCCCTGCGATAGAGCTCCGCCAAACGCACAAAGCTCTCCAGTTTCCTGCCCGATTGAATTGCCAGCTCAAAGTAGGCCCGGGACTCGTCCTGCTGCTGCCGTGCCACCTCCAGTTGGCTTTGCGTGGTGGCCGCCCTATAAAGGAGCTCGCCCAGATAATGATATATTTCATGGTCCGGCCGGCTGCTCCGCTGCTCTGCCTCCCGGAAAACCCCCAGGGCCTGGCTAAAACGCCCCATTATGTAGCTGAGAATTAGTTAAGGGAATGGAATTACACTTGAATCCTGTAATGAACAGAAAGCATTCCCACACACATTCAATTCACACAGCTTCCCCGAACAAGTAATTTGCATTTCGGGATAATAATGTCAGGTATAAGCACACTTCTAGTGGGTTGACTGAAAATTAATTTGGTACGAATTTCTCGAAATTACTCGAATTTGTGAACTAATATTTCGAGAATTCTAAATGCTGCTTGCGTGCGCCCAAAAATTGGTGCGAATTACCGAAATTATCTGAATAGAGTTTCTGGAAATGTCCAGAAACACGAATTCCTAACTGAAACAGGCTTTCTTAGAATACAATTTGCAAACCTTAAATTTCCAAAAACCAAATGCCAAAAACGTAAACTGTTACGAAACGTTCATTAATTAGAGGATTCATTAGAGCGGTAACACTAATTTGCAAGGTTTTACTATGTTTTACTTTGAATAATGCGGTTATGACATTGACTTAAACTCGTTTAAATTTTTTAGTTATATTATAACTTTTAAAATTTATAAATATTAAATTATCTCCTTTTTTTAATGAGAAATGGTAATTTCTAAAGTAAATATTAGTGTTGTTGTTATATTAATAATGCGGTTATGACACTGCTAATGTATTTATTAATACAATTTTATATAAGAACATTGGATCTAATTTTAGTGAGTTTCTTTGTGGTTACAGGTAACCACGATGGTAAAGGAATACAATTGTTTTGCAAATCATTTAAGTTTACGTTTTACTCTTAAATATGCGGTTATGACACTGTGATAAAATGTTAGTTAATTAGAGAGTTAAATAGACACTTGCAGATTTGGTACCGATTTAAGTAAGAAAATATATCATTAATAAAAGAAACTTGACCTAAAACAAACTCAACAATATAAACAGTAAAAAAGTTGTGATTGAAATTAAAATGTAATGAAATCTTAGTTTACTGAGGAAAACATACCGTATTTTAAATAATCCTTTTTTTAAATATTATTCCATCTTCACAATATGTACTAAAAAAATAAATACAAAAATTTACTCACAGTGTCCGACCGATTTCCTTGTAGGTCTCAATGTTCCTTGGATTGAGCTCAACGGATTTTTGCAAGTGTCGCAAAGCCTCGATGTTATTGCCCTCTTCGCGGTCAATTAGGCCCTGGGCGAAGGGCAATCAATTAGAAAAGATACTCGGCATTAGCCGCAAAACCTGGATGGCTCACCTGGACAAAGTACAGGTACTCGGGATTCAGGTGTCGATTCAGCTCACGTTCGATGAGGCGGCGACAGCGCGTGAACTCGCGACGAGTAAAATAAATGTGGAGCAGCCAATCAATGTTGGCATCGCTGGGCATTTTGGGAGCTGTTTTTGTCCTCAAATCGAATGAAAAACAACACAACACAAGGAAAAAAATCGAAGATGTAAAGGAATAAAGTTTTCAAGGACTTTCGGGCACTTGCCTGGCCGCACAACCTCCAAGCTGGGCAATTCGATGAGCCTGCCGTTGCAGTTGATCTGCTCCGTTCCCGGCTCGTACATGGATTACTCTGCTCCTTTTGCTCGTCCAAGCAAAAAGCTCAACTTCAAAGACAATAAATACTCTGCTGCGACTCTCTAATTCGGCAAAACTTGGCTTTTTGTTATGGAAAACTCGCCCGTTGCCATGGCGTGGTTTTTGTGTATATTTTTTTAAGGGTTGCCAATGCCGACGGGGGCTAGAAATTAACTTGTTAACTGAATTAATGCACGTTTAGGCCGGGCCAAAATTTAAAACGAGTCGAAGGCGAAAATTCCACGGCATGTATTTTTAATTAGCTGCGACAAAAATGTCCAAAACCCATTTGAAACTAATCGAAATGCAATAAAACCGAGCTAAAAACAGGCTAAATAATTGCCAAGACAAAAAAAGAGCAGCAGCAGCAGCAGCAGATCTTGGGATTGACCAGTTTTGTGGGCTGGAAAACCCAGGTCCCGGCTCCGGCACCGCCTAATTACTCAATTTAATTCACGCCGACACCAAAGTCGGTG